>JBBBWG010007014.1:0-25773 GCA_037176905.1 Azolla pinnata | reverse complement strand
TCCAACTCAGTTAATGGTAAAGTTCCATTTTGTGCCTATCTCTCTCTCTCCTACTCTCTCGTGTCTTTGGCCGCCACCTGACTGGTTCAGATCTGAAGCCACCTCCTTCAGATCTGATGTTCTCTAAGCATCAACCGACTTCTTGACGCTTCCACCATACTGTTGGAAGCCAGCGCTTGTTCCGCCTGACGACCTTCGTCCCCAACACTGAGAGGGTCAACCAAGTCCTTGAACAGTACCTCCGGTGTACCATTAGCTACCAACAAGATGATTGGGTCGACTTCCTTCCCTTAGCCGAATTCACCTACAATAACACTCTACATGCGTTTACGAAGGTTTCCCCTTTCTTTACAAACTATGGGTTCCACCCGCGCTTCAGTCTTTCCATTCTTGCGAGTTCCGTCAATCCCTCTACAGAAGCACGAGCTCGCACTTTACAAGAGGTACATCATGATTTCTCTCTCGAATGAAGTATTTCTAGTGATTGGTACAAGGATTAAGTCGATCATCTTCAATCCGCTACACCAGCCTTTGCAGTTGGCGACATGGTTTGGTTACTACGTCGTCACATTGCTACAACACGTCCTTGTTCTAAATTGGACTATAAGAGGTTAGAACCCTTTCGTATCATTGAGCGCATTAATCCAGTAGCGTTTCGCCTCGAGCTTCCTCAACACCTTGGCATTCGCAACGTCTTTCATGTTTCACTCCTCGAAATGTATCACTCTTCTCAGATCCCCGGACAACAACCTTCCCCACCACCACCCGTGGAGTTGTCGTCAGGTGACGAGTACGAGGTCGAACAGATCCTTGACTCCCGGGTACGTCGTTGTCAGCTTCAATATTTGGTCATGTGGAAAGGTTACTCGATTTCCGAAGCCACTTGGGAACCAGTTATACATTTGCGAAATGCTCCTTAAGCAATTCACAACTTTCATCAACGATACCCACTCAAGCTTGGCGGAGACCTAAGAGGGCGGCAGGTGAACCATTTACATTTTAAATAGTATGACTGCAGGTGCTCTTATACTAGGCATACTCACTAACACAAGCTGAACCATTTACATTTTGAATAGTATGACTGCAGGTGCTCTTATACTAGGCATACTCACTCCGAAAACGTTATGTGAGATATTGGGGACCCATGTTGTTGTATCATGCCGCTCTTCTCTTGCTAGCTACATGCGAACGCTTCTAGAAACGTCCACCTTAAACCACATGCGACCACAAATATTCTTAGCTTCCGTGTGTTCATCCTCTACTCTAGCTCCATGCAAGCCCAGACATTCTTGTATAAATACTCGTGTTCACCTTGAGTAGAATCAAGGTGAACAACACCAGTTACGGGAATCAACCCTTGTCTCTTCCGTCATCTCTTCCGTTATCCCTCCCTTGATCTCCATTGTCCCTCCACTCTGTTTCTGTGCTTGTTCCGTGACATCCGCCACAAGGACCGCTTGATCGCGTGCAGATAACATCCCAAAGCGACTCTTAAATTCTTAGAACACCTCGATGACCTTCAACCTTTTGTTCGAAGTCTCCACCCAGTCCTTGAAACCCCTCCGTGTTGGCTTAGAAGATTCCTCCAATTCATAGGTTGTTTTTAACGTTTCTTCAAACGTTGGCCAAGTCGGATGTTGTCGTTGCAACTCACGGAGGCTCCTTTAAAGATGATCTATAGCCTCCTAGTTGAAAGAAATGACCTAATAGCCCTTTGAGACTCCGCATCGCAGCATCTCTGCCTTGTAATCTAGCAAATAGCGAGACACATCCTTCCCATTGAATTCTCCGTTGCGCTTCACGATCCGTTCAACCGTTGATGCAGCTTTTGACTGCACACGTTGCTCCTAAAGCATCCTCTCAAATATAACTATTATGTTGATCTTTGCTAGCCGGTTCTCCATCTCCTTGTCACCTACTTCACGTCAGGTTCACCACTTGTGTCGTGTCGTACGACGCCAGATCTTTGCGTAAATTGGGTGATGACCACTGGGGTCTTGGACGAGGAGAAGTAGAGTATGGATGAGAGAAAGGTATTAGATCAATAGCAATGACTTGAATGTTTAATCTTCAAGAATTTCTTCGGCAAATGATAATGATCTAATGATGATCTAGTGAAGAGTTGATGATAATCTTCTGAATTCCAGAGTTGATGAACAAGGCTTTAACTAGCCTTGTTTATATAGCTAGAGAGATGCTAGTCGTGCATGCACACATGTCATGCATGCATGCTAGTTGTGCATGTGTGCATGCATGCTAGTTGTGCATGTGTGCATGCACACATGTCGTGCATGCATGCTTTTCTTGTATGAAATGCACATGAATTGTTTCTATCACATATTGATGCATCTAGTTTCACTTATAAGACATTAGTGTAGTGGATAACTCTTAATCTTATACACATATAATATTAATTTATTGATATGTTATTTATGCTTATATTTTTACTATTTGGAAGGGGTGTACCGTGTACACCACGACAACGCAAAAAAGTATGATGCACTGCCATGAGACTACTGTGGCATTGGGCCACAAATATCCAACTAGACTCGATTCTCTTTACGCACTTGTTGGATGAAAAGCCACAACTTGCTTTATTGACAGTGCTCGCAAAACTTATGGTGCACGAAATAAAGTTTGATAATATAATCAACCTTGAATAAGTATGTGATGGTGAACTTGCTTTAGTGACCGAGTCTTCCGTACCATAATGATAACAATGGGTTGTTCACCTGAAATAAGTTACATTCTCTAAGTGTAACCTATAATGGGTACAATGAATATACTTTTGGGTCATAAGCAAGCAAGAGGTTTCTTTTGTGGAGACTCCACCCTCCTAAGTAAAAACTAGCATGGAAGCTTACTTTGTCGAGTTAGTACATCAAGAATAACGACCATGGTAGCTCTAGAACGTGTATTATAGCCACTCGGAAAGTTCAAATTTATTGTGCCAATGCCGATAATTGTACAATCTTGAGCATTCCCAACATGAACAAGATCGAAGTTTTGCGTAGTTTATTATCAAAATTGCAATCGATACTACGTCAGGTGATAAGAAACACTTGAGTTGAGTAGCCAGCTTGTGGCTTCTTCGGTTGTGAGCAAAACGTGTCTCGATCATGCTTTCCATGGTGAGGATCTTAACTTCAATTGTGAGCAAAACATGTCTCGATCATGCTTTCCATGGTGAGGATGTTCAGATCCTCCAAAGTGATTACATACATGGGTTATCAAAAGTCACAGGCATGGAGCAAAAGTTCAGTGCTTCCTCATTATGGTTGCCCTTATTCTTGGATTTTTGAGTTTTTTATTATTATTTGTTTTCAAGTCTCGACATTCGGGTTTGACGTGTCCCGACTTCTTATAGTAATTACACGTTTGTGGATCTCTAGTCTTGTTATGGTTCTTTGCATTACTCGGCCCTCTTAAGGAACTTCTTTTATGATTGTTTGTTTAATCACTTATACTCCGTAGTGTGAATGCATCACTAGCTAAGTTTTGTACGGATGTTTTCCCCCGAATATCTTTTGACAAGATGGAGCTCGTAAACTAGGAGTACTTTATGGCTATAGCAAATGCATTGCATACAATCGTGATGAGGTTTCGCACGATGATCATAATTCCTTGTAAATTGGGGAATAATGCCTTTATACTCATTTCGGTATGTCGTGACCATGTTTGATTTCTTAATCTGAATGTTGTAAAGTCAGGTATATCTTTGTATCGACCATCTTTTTCATGCATGTGTCCCATAATATCTCCCACAGTTCATGGGTTTTTGTGCATGACTAAACCGAGTAATACACGGACTCAAATAAATGTGTACGTATGGTAGCACAAGCTACTTGGCCTAGCTTTACCCACTTATTGGCTTTGTATTCTAGTACAATATTCTCATTTTTAGTAAGGATCTATCTAGTTGCACAACCTCTTACATTAGTTCCTTCTAGAAGTTTAAGGCTGTTCTATTGGACTTCTTGAGACTCGTTTTGAATGAGTTAGATATCAAAGCAATTTGTATAGAATCGATCTATGAAATTCAACTTGAAGTGAGTATGAATGTGAAAGGAATAGGATAATGTAAGAAAAGGCATGATCATATTTAAACTCTTAACTTTTTTTCTTATAATTAAGTAGTATAACCAATACATCAATTCACAATAACAGAATTTTGTTTTAATGATTATAAAAGGTTCTAAAAATTTCTAAAAAGGTCCAAAAGTTCTAGAACTTTTTGGAAGCTTCAACATGCATCTCTAGATCTCTGTAGAAACTAGGCTTATATATAAATACAAGTGACGTCAAATGTAGTGTGTCCAGGAAGTTAAGATGAGCATGATTGTGTTGTCTCAATGAACAATGATATGTTTTTCTCTCATAAGAGTCGGGTTCGCAATTGTCGAGCTGAATGTTTTAGTACAATGAAACTTCACCACATCTGCTCTAAGGCATACGAACTTGTCAACTTCAAATATAGCAAGAGTGTTGCAGCAAATGGCGACATGTAGCGGACGCACCTAGCTCTAATACCAACTATTAGAGAAAGCATCAAATGGAACTGAGCTACAACAGTTTATAGGTATGCTAAAGCATGGGTAACTAGATAAATAAAAGAAATCATATTACAGGAGAGTGTGTAAAAGAGAGAGCTGCTAAGAATAGAGTATATTCACAAAGTGGTAACAACTTAGACGACCGTACAATGTTCGACTTATATATGTCAAGCTAGAGTAAGAGCTCTTATCATTTATTATAAATATAACCTGTCCAAATAGACTATGAATGCGGACATTCATTATATGATTATTCGAGACCGAAGCGTAGTGGTTGTAATTGAGATCAAAACTGAGCTGAGATTTGTTGGGTTTGACTAAGAGTCTAGACCTTGATTGAGCCAAGACTCGATGCGACCTAGATCTGACATCCTAACATGACCGAGACAACCAGTCTCTGTGTGACCAAGGATATCTCATTACGACCAAGAATACGATCATTAGCTCTAGGCCTAACCAAGAAGGGATCATGTTGAATAAGGTCAAATAATGGTCGCATTCACACTGTCCATTTGGTCGGGCCATACTAGCAATAACTCAGAACTTAGATTATATAGCTGAACAACAATAAAGCCACTCTAGGCCTCACCCCTTCCCCACATTATAATTCTTGGACCAGTCCATAATAATGTCCTCGATAGAGACAAATGTTTAACCAACAAAAGTCTAAATATAGACCAAACCCCCTAATAAGAGGATAATGAATCCTTCTTATATACACAGAAACCTTGGCCATTGATAGGAATCAACACTCTTGAGTCTTGAGCACTGTATATGAAGTGATCGAGTGATAACACACGTTATAGTTCTCTCGTGCTATAAAATTGAGAGATTCAATTTGTGCCCTCAATCTTGTCAAAATCAACCTCTACGTACTGATCATAATAAGATCAAGGATGGAAAACATATCTCATGATTAATGGCGATCGCACACCAATGGAGGAAATGTGCATTATTAGCCACTCAGCTTCAAATAATCAAACCACCCAAATCTAACTCTTTGTTATTTTGTTCAAAATAGAATATTCTACTATTAGTGAACTATAAAAATGCTAAATCTAACTCTTCTTCAGACTTAAAAAGTGTCACTTTACGGGTTCAAACAAGCCTCTAGTATATGAGACTCCAAGATAAGCTATGTTATCTTAATCCGATCGGGCATTCGATTCTTCAAAATCCGACAACTCATCATACATTGAAAGAGATCGAAATGTAGAGTTTGTTCGTCATTCTATATGTCGCTAGCTGGTTAGGATCTCAAGGAATGGGCCCAAGTACTAAGGTAAGAAGGAGAACGTCAGTAAGCGCCAGATTACTATTTAACAGCTTCGGTCAAGCTTCTACGCAATCTGAAAGAGATCGGGTCAAATGTGAAGTAAGTAAAGGGAAGCAGCCGCGGTCATGACTCTGGCGCTCCTGTGGAAGTCAGACGAGCGCGCAAAACATGAGTGCCTCCGTTGATTGCCAGTGCGATTCCCGGGAGTTTGGAAATCTGGGGAAGCAGATCGAGTCAAGCAGTGTGTGGCATGAGCATGGCACCTGCGGAGCTGGGGATGAGCTGGTGGAAAAAGGGAAGGAGCATGAGAATGCCATGATTTCGAGATGCTCTCGGAGGGCGCAAGAAGGTTGGGAAGGCACGGACTCGGTACCTGCATCCGATCCATACAAAGATCGGCACGGGTTCTGGTCTGGAATTTGGCGGAATCTGGCAGAATCTGGAGGAATCTGGCGGAATCTGATGGAATCTGGAGGAATCTGGGCGGAAGCGATCGATATCGTTTGTGCGATCCAGACTTCCAGGGCTAGCTAGGGCAGGGCTCTGCCAATTCGCGGCTCTATATCAGATCATTATCCTCTTTACAGGCTACAGCTACAGCTACAGCTACAGTTCAGCTAACTGTGGCGATGCTCAAACAGTGTATATATATTATATATGCACAGCTTCTTCTAGAAATGGGTTAGTTAGTTTGTTAGTGGATCTAAAAAGTCAAAATCCAATTGTTATTGTTTTTTTTTTAATTCTGGGAAAATTACCAAAAATCGCCTGAACGTTTTAATGCCTACTGCAATGAGAAATCACATATTAACTAACACCTGCTTTTTATCTCTCGCTGAAGTTGAGCACCCGATTTGGTTGATCGAACACTAGATTAATCAGATTCGGAACCCTGAACCCTAAACCCAGATCAATTAGGTTCTGAAAACTACCAACTTCCGTTGATTGAAAACAGAAAAGGGATATCGATTAGTCAACATTAGCAGGAAGTAGGCAGGAATCAGCGAACAGGAGTTGGGAAGATTATGAATCGATGAACACGAGAAGAGAATAGAAGGAAGCGATCAATGGTGTTAAATTTCAATGCACTAGGCAGTAATCTGTAATTTCTCATTTTAGCAGGCATCCGGAGAATTACCAGAAAACGCCTACCAAAATTATAAATTACATTTTAAACAGCCGCTAAAATTAAAGTTTACAAATTACGCACACTTTCATCTTCCACTAAAAACTAACACCCAATTAATTTCGTTCGTATTAAAAAATTAATTGATTTTATTCCCGATCGCTTCCCACTGATTGATCTTAATCGATTCCCTTACCATATTCAATCAACAAAAGCTGGTAAGTTTAGGGATCTAATTACCTGGTTGACGCGACAATCTGGTGCTAATCGATCGATCGAGCGTTGATCTGATGTTAGTCGGGCTAACATCAACCCCCAGTTTCTAAAAATTAGCGCGCGATTAATCGATTCGGTGTGTTAATCGATCGATCGCGCGTCAATTTTGAAGAAGCAGGCGTTGATCAAAATGTGATTAGAGCTTACATTTCAATGCAATTTATACATTTGTTAGGCGTTTTTTTTAGGGTAAATTTTCCTATTATTATTATTATTATTATTATTATTGAGGAAGGAAGGAATAAAACAGAAAATAATAAAATCCAAGAAAAAGAAGAGAGAGGAAAATAAAAAAAGTCTTCCTCTATTTATAGAGAGAGAAGCTCGATTTAGGAGCTCAACAGAAAAGACGACACAGAACACAGAGGAAAACAAGGTCAAATTCTTCCTCTCCTTCTTCTTCTTCCGCTGATCCTTTTGATCTTCTCCTTCCATCTCAGGCACAGGAAAGACAAGAAGGGGAAGCGAGGCGGATTCCCGAATCGAAGGCCGTGTTTTTTGTGTTTCCTGTGTTTCTGTGGTTTGTGTTTTGTGTGTGTGTGAATTCTTCGCCCAACAAAGTGGAGTAGAGCTTCCTTGATCAGGCTCAAAAGAGGGGGAAACCGGATCAATCTGCCCAATGCGATCGGCTGGGAGTAGAAGGAAATCCAGTTCTGGAACACGGAGAGCGAGGGAAGGGGAGAGGCAGCGCATGTGCCCTAATTTCCTTTGTTGGGTGCTTTCTGGAGCCGTCGAAGGGATCCATGGCTGGAAAGGATTTGTGATCCGTTTGGATGGAAGCAGGCGCCCGGTTGCAAGTTCCTGGTCGTGAAACTTTGGTGATCGCAATCTCGCGGTCTTAGAGACACGGAGAATCGAAGGGGAGAGGGATCGAATCGGAAGCATGTTGTGGTTTTCTTCCAGTCGTCGATCGATCCGAGCGATGAATGCATCATCATAGAAGAAAGAGGAGAGGATCGGTGCATCGCGTAGAGAGAGAGCGCGCGTGGAATTCTCGCTCCTTTTGCTTCCGCGGGCTTCACTCGCGCGATGGGATCGTATCACGATGCGCAGAAGTTCCAACGCGACGATGGCATGGTGCCCTTGGCCTCATTGCTGAAGCTAGAGCTCGAGAACGAGAAATCTGAGGCACCCATCATTCGGTACGGGGAGGCGTGCCAAGCGAAGAAAGGCGAGGACTTTACACTCATGAGAACCGATTGCCATCGAATTCCTGGCGATCCGTCCTCGACATTCGCTGTCTTCGGGGTACGCCTATGCTCTCTCTTCTCCCTCTGATCTTTTTTCCTTTCTCTTCTTCTTGCTCTTCTTCTTTCCTTTTTGTAATGGTCAAAAAGACCGAGAATTTCGTTTTGCACCGGAACACGTTATAGGTACATTGCCCACTAAACAAGTCTTGTCGGGGCTATGAGTGTCGAATCTATTCCTCGAACGTCGAGAGTCGCTACTCACAACCGAATGTATCACGTAAAATGTATTGTTTTTGGTCTCATTGGTCATATTCGACCTTCGAAGCCGATTATCAAATCTATCTGTTCTATATGTACATTTCCCATAGAACAAGTTTTATGTGCTGCCCCGCAAACGAGTGTAGTTGGGCTACAATTGTATGCAAGTTCTTTTTGGATGTACACTGGTGAGAAACAAGTTGTATACACATAATGCCCTTGACACCTCCTTAGTACTGCCCACCCAAACGAGTGCAGTTGGCCTATGATTATTTCATAAGTTCTTTCTAGATGTACGCTGCTTTCTAACATGGTATATGTACTGCCCGCAAGAAGATATAATTGGGCCATGATTATCCATAGGATCCATTTAATATGTACTCTTTCCACAGACAAGTATAGCTGGACTATGGTTATTCTTAGGTCTCCTATCTGTACAATGCCATATTGAGCTGTGATTCCCTGTAGGTTTCTTCTAATAGCCACATAGTACATTCTTTGTACAAAGGAAGGTTAGATTCTTGTCTATTACTTAGATTGTGGATTAACTTGGTTTTCGGACCGCTATTCCTTTGCTGTAGTAAACCATACTATTGATATGATGGATTCCGCATAGGAGAATTGTGTAAAACTTGAAATGTTAATAAACCTGGGAAAAATTTGCTGTTATGTATATATACATAGGTTTTGGATGGTCATAACGGTGCCTCAGCTGCAGTCTACGCTAAAGAGAACCTTCTATCCGATGTTTTGAGTGCTCTCCCTTCAACTCTCACTAGGGATGAGTGGTTAACATCATTGCCACGGGCATTAGTCGCAGGATTTGTGAAAACAGATAAAGATTTCCAGGAGAAAGGTATCCCAAAGGCTACATTTATGGTTTTATTCATGAGATTCTCTCAAAGAGATTCTATTGGGTTTTATCTTAGACTTCTAACAAAACTAATGCACACTTCATGATTGACATTTTGAAGGGCAAACTTCCGGAACTACTGTCACTCTTGTGGTCATTGACAGATTGACTGTAACGGTGGCATCAGTCGGCGATTCACGATGCATCTTAGATCATCGAGGAGGGGAAACCTCAATATTGACTGTAGATCACAGATTAGATGATAATGAAGAAGAGTGAGGAGTATTCTCATTGTTTATAGATAATAGATTATGATAGCTATCTCTTTGTTTTCTTTAGGTTTCAGTCTCAGTACAATATGACGAAACAAATCAGCACGTTTTGAAAAGAATTGCTTGGCTAATGTGTAGGCGTGAGCGGGTGGTGAAAAGTGGAGGGGAAGTCGGACGGCTTAGCATTGCGGGCGGTGCTGAAGTATGGCTGTTCGAACATATTTTCTCCATATAAAAGTTCATTTCATGGAGTAATGACCTCTATATATCAATTTATTTGTTCTTTCTATCTGTTAACATGTGTGTTCGTGATGGACATCATCATATGCAGATTGGTCCGTTGCGTTGCTGGCCTGGAGGGCTTTGTTTGTCGAGATCGATTGGCGACCTTGATGTTGGAGAATTTATAGTACCTATCCCCCATGTGAAACAGATTAAGGTAGGAAAGCATTTTTCCTGTCCTGGAGAAAGATCCAACAGAGTTTTCAATGTGTAGTACCAAGTATTTGCAGTATTTAGTCAAAATTGTCAAAAATCTAAGAGAAGTTTGTTTGGAAATTTTTTTTGTTTTTTTTCTAGCTATCGAAAGCAGGGGGTAGATTGATCATCGCATCTGATGGTGTGTGGGATGCATTAACTTCTGAGAGGGCAGCTGATTGCTGCAGGGGACTAACTGCTGAACTTGCTGCACGGCAAGTTGTCAAGGTCAGGATTCCTTTGCTCTTTTTAGGGCTTTTTGTTATATATTTGTTTCCCCATTTCATATAGTTAGATACTCATTTATGGTAATAGTTTTCTTCTTTACATGCAAATTGGTGCAGTTTTCCTTTTTTTGTACAAATGATTGCAAGTCATTTCTTGTGAGATTTGAGCTCTTCTGTAGTGACGACTTCTCTGTTTTCCTTCGTATTGTGCTTGCTTCTGATGTGCCAGGAATCTTTAAGGGTGAGAGGTCTTCGGGACGATACGACATGTGTGGTTGTGGATATAATCGCACCTCAGAATCAAACTCAGCTTCTCTTGTCACCCCCAACGAAGAAGAAGAACAAGTTCAAGACGTGGTTGTTTGGCTGGAGGCCCAAGGAGTCAATGGCTGTTGTGCCGAACAAGTCTGGAGAAGCGGCTGTGGAACAGCTGTTTGAAGAAGGCTCAGCTATGCTAGCTGAAAGGTTTATTTTCCTCTTTTTTGCTTTGTTTTAGACACTCGTCCTACTTTGAAAAGCATCATTCAGAATGCATTGTCTTTTTCTCTCCAGATTCATCTTTCGACAAATGTTTTCCAAACCCTTTTTCATCTTCCATCATTTCCTTGCACCATGTTTTCTTATCATTCTTCCAAACCTCGATCTTTTCAGTTGCCATGGTGTGTTGCGATTCAAAACTCGTCATTTCTGGAAAATAAACAGATTTCTTTTTGTATTTCTCGCTATATTTTCAAGTGTTGTTCAAACTCTTTTCATCTGCACCATCGTTTCTTTCTATCTTTGCTTAATTTTCCGAACCCTTGCTTTTAATTACCGAAGTATCAGAATTCGAAATTTTCATTCTTTCTGGGAAATGTAGTAATTTGGGTTTTGCCTCACTAAATCCACCTTTCACAAAATGTGTTCAAGCCCTTTTTTGTATTCTAGTGTTTCTTTCCATCTTTTCTTATTCCAAGTCCTTGCGTTTTATTGATTCACAGTTGTTTTGCAAAAGGTGTTAGAATTCATTGTCTCCAGAAAATCTACTGATGATCGGTGGATTGAGTTGTCTTCTCTTGTTTTCCTCTCTTCTAGGCTCGGATCAGATCCATCATCAGGGGTATTCAACTGTGCGATTTGTCGGATCCCAATAACATTGAGTGATGGGATTTCCGTTCACGCGGGTTCATTCTTCTCCATGACGAATCGGACTTTAGAAGGGCCATTCCTATGCATAAGCTGCAAGATGAAGAAGGACGCGATGGAAGGAAAGCTTTCCGGAAGAGGAGTGGAGATGTTATAGAGCATACGTTCCAAAAGAGGAAATACTATATGCTTTGTCCTTGCACTCATCGAGCTTCTAGGTGGGGAGGGGGGGGGAGTTTCGATCGTTGATGAAAGGTTTGGCATTGGTATTAGCAGCATCACACAACATGTTCAGAGTTTTGGATGAAATCCTAAACCATAACCCTAAAACCCCTGAAACCTGGAAACCCTAAACCCTAACTTCCTTTTTTTCAACTATAATGTTCATATCAACCCCATTTCCATAACAGACCGTGCACATGCACATTTGCTGTGCCAGAGGTTTTCCATTCTCTTTTTCTTTTCTTTTTTTAATATTCTTTGACAGAACCCACACGCATATTTTTGCTTACATGGAGAGATCCAATATAAAAGAAAGAAAAAAAGATCAATGTAGAAAAACATTGTTTTGAAGAACCTAATTCTCTTCAGAGTTTCATAATCAGGAAAGTTGTTGGTGATTACTACAAAATATATTATGATATTTCATAATCCAGGTGTTCAAAAGTTTGGGGGGGTTGAAGAAAATGTTGTGAAAAACTTAAGCATCCTATTATGCCAATCTCTGTGTTGTCACGTTGAGAGCATTTTAGGCCAAAAACAGAAAAAAAAAAGGACGATTCCCTCACTGTTGACCTAGGACTTTTGTGCTAACCAAGCACGTTGATCTAAAGAAGAGAGAACACAGTTCATTGGTGTTTCATTATGGTCCATGGAATCAAAGATGCAGCAATTTTAGGAATCAAAGGTGCAGCAATTTTAGAGGTTTTACTACCATAGCCATTGCCAGGTGAAACAAAGTGAATGTGAGAAAAACTTTGTCTGAATCAGACGAGAAATGCCATCTGCAACCAGCTCCCCATGAAGTATTCTTTTCTTTCATGTTCAAGCATCGATTGATTACTTGTCACCTTCACCAATGTACATGATCAATCTATGGACTTTCTTCCAATTTTAGCTGACATGCAGCTCGATCAATGTTATAGATATCATTCGGAGCAATCAACTGATTTCCAAAACAAGGGCCCACTTGCAGGCTTTTGTTTTTAGAAATTGCTGATACATGCATCTGCATTTTGAAACATTTTATGCAGAGAATATGCTTTGCCTCTGCACTTTCAGTAAGCAAATGCAAAATCTATGGGCCCAAAAGTTACGGATCCGAATAATATGGAAAGCATGATCCAAGCACTCCCTGGTTTGGAACGACCAAATAATTATTAATGAGCATTTCCAGCAAATCCTCAATTGTATTTGATATTTAGTCAACGTGGACTTTCTGCCCACATTTCTGTTAAGCAAGGTTGTTGACTTTCAATGTGACGGTAATAAAGAATGGTCCTTTTCTCGTCACCCTATAAACAAGCCATAGATTTACAAAGAAAATGGTGTGGACAGTGTTGATAGATCAGAATATACAATCTGAGTCTGTATTGGCATCCACTCCAATCTTGTTATACTCCTTGGAATCAATCAGAGAAATCAGAATTAATCATGTAGACCAGATGTAGAACCAACCTGATTCACAAGGCACGAGGCAATCCATAATAGAACATAAAAAGGTAAGAGTTTTTTCAATACCACGGGAATCATACAAAGGAGCTTTTTGTTTTTTCTTCCTTATTCACGGGCTTTCTTCAATTCACAAGCACAGGGATAGAGAAGGGCGAGGAGGATCCCAAGGCCATGACCACAGAGACTATCAAAATGAAGAGGCATTTCAATGGCACACATATATCTAGTATGTATGCAGTAGTAGCTGATCAGTTTTCAGGCCCACTACTAGCAAAAGGAACTGGAAAAGGTCCCCAGCAACTGAACAACCAATCATATAATACAACAACATGGAAGAGAGAATTTTCTCACAGGGCTTTGCCGATTCTCCTTATTACCTCGTGGAAATCCTCCTCGGACAATGCGCGAGTAGAGTATCGAATGAATGCTGAGGACAAAATACAGGCATCAAGACTTCTTGGGCCACCATATAATGAAGGGGTGCGTACCAGGATCGGCGGCCTTGGGCCGGTGGCGGAGCTTGGATTTGGCATCGCGGAGCTGCGCCCGGAATTCATGCTTCCAGGACTCGAACTGCTTCCTGAGCTCCCGGAGCTCTGCCTCGGCATGGCCCACTGGCAATGAAGAAGAAGAAGGAGAAGAAGAAGAAGAAGAAGCTCCCACTTCATCCTCCTCCTTCACCAATGTCTCCAGCTCATTCTGGAAGGCCTTGAACACCGAATTCAGGGAATTCACCAGCCTGGATGGGCTCGGATGCCTGCTCCGCGTCATCGCCGTCATACCACTACTACTATGTCCTGCCATCCCCGCCGATGATGCCTTGTCATCCTCATTCTCATCTTCTTCCTCCTCCTCATCATCATCATCTCCGGCGATTTCGCTACGGCGCTTCAATGGGAGCACCTCCTCCTCCTCCTCCTCCTGCTGCTGCTGCTGCTGCTGCTTGTTCAGCTGCTTGCGCAAGGCTGCATTCTCATCTTCCTTCTCCCGCAATGCCGCCTCCGCCACGAGTACCCGGCTCCGCAGCTCCGCTAGATACATGGCTGAAACGGTAATGCCGGTGGCTGCATCGTCAGGGTCCCTCTCCACCTTCGGTGGTGCCTACATGGACAACAGAAATGGTGGTTGAGAGCAGCATGGCAACCTCACCGACTACCCTGGCACTCTAACATATAAGGGATAACCCCCATACAACGTGTGCAAAAGAGCAGAAACCAAATGGAGCATAGTCTTTGAGTCTATGCAAAAACCAAAACAAATGGAGTGTATGCTTTCAGTCAGAGCTTCCAGGTTTTGCTATAAATGTTTTTTAACATGTTTGGAGGATTGGATGCAACCAAACTGATATACTCCTGGATGGGAGGTGAATCTATTGCTATTTTACTGCCCTGGTGCCCCCGAGTCTCGCTCTATGGGGTTAAGGAGTATAGGGTAGCACTATCCCACTCAATGCAGTGGATGAGATTGAGAGGATTCAGAAAATGTTCTTGTGGAGACATTTTGGGCATCAAATCTGCCATTACCTATGGAAATTTACGATATTGAAAACGGGCACTTGATCAATAGAGTTGTTGGTATTACGAAGTGTATACGGTGTGTAACGATATGCCAAACCATGGATATTACCAAATCTCGGTTAGAGTGTTGGATGTATGCTACAAAAAAAAAAAAACTTCAGAAGAGCAAAAGACTATATCATTCAGTTGGGTGGTTGACATTAGAAAATGGTTAGATAGTAGGGGTGAGGAATAACTCTTAGACCTCTCAAGCGATATTATGTAGTCTGTGGTTAATCAGGAAAGCTTTAGTGGATAGTCTGAAGTAGAGATGCAAAAACGTTCAAGTTGGAACATTACCTTGCAAACATTAACCTTGAATGTCAGATTCAAAATAATAAAAGAAGAATCCCCTTCAATCGTATTCAGCTATACCAATATGCCTCTAAATTCTCATAGAGCCCTAATAGTACTTCCTAGTCGATCTCATAAGTTAGGAATTGAGGTTGCCTCATGGTGCCAAAAAGGAAAATACGCAATGAAGGCCCAGTGGAAGTTTGCTTTCTATAAGCTCAGCAACTTGAAGGAAATTTCGATGTCATATTTGAGAGGCTGGTAACTTGGGTACTATACTATGTGCACACGTTACTCTCAAATAGAAACTTTTTGTTCCAAGGCATGAGCATGCATCCTAGGGAGGGAGACATCCATCAGGCTTAGGTCCTATGGATCAAAATTGGGCTCTTTGAGAATGCTAAAAACTGATCTAATCTACTCGTTCCAGCGTGAGATGAACAATCTCCTTCCAGTTTGGAAAACTCACCGTTGCAAGGGTACGACCATTCGGATCATCCACAGCTGGAACGCTTGCATCGCCTTCCTGTTCAACAGATTCAAGGGCTTTTGGCTCCTGCACTTCGTCCTCCTTCGAGCGCTTCAACTCCAATTCAAGAACCCTTTGTTTTTCCAGTTCTTCTTCTTCTTCTTTGCGGCGCTTCAACTCGAGCATTCTTCGCATTTCCTCTTCTGCAAGCTGTGCACGCAATGCCCTGGCTCTGCTCCGAGCCAAGCAGCCCCTAGCAGCTGTCATTTACATTAATAATGGTTTCATCCTCGTAATCTTTTGAAGAGTAAGAACTGGAATCAGCATTACACAATCTGATCTGGTCTCTCGCGATTCAAGGAAAAGAAAAAGCAAGCCTCTAGAGTGGACAATAACAAAAAGAATATTACAAAGGTTCGCTCTAGCACCGTCATCTGTCTTTCGTACCTGATTGTATCAAAACGCTGGCCCTTTTCATTTCGAGGAATGCTTTCCTTTGAGCTCTGCATCGCGCATACTTCTGTATTCTCACAGCCGCACGGTGCCGCACCAATGCCTCCTTAAACAGCCGTTGAAGCCTCTTTACCCTAACCACTGCATATCCATGCAAACAATTCTTTTTATCAGGAACAAGACCACCACATATACATGTCAAGCTATGGTTCCTTGTCCTTTAACATCTCCAAAAAACCAGCATTCTTACAAGACTGGAGGAATCTGGTGGCTTTCTTCAGTCTCTTGAAATAACATCTGGCCTTATAGCCCCTATACAGTTTCTGGAAGCATATAATCCCTTTCAGCGTTTGTAACCTGTAGTCCTCCAATCTTCCAACCTGTACACAGCATTGAGAATATCTCGATCATACTCCAAATCGGACAGACACTATTCGTAATTTATCAAGGGTTTCTATATCCACCTGTCCGGCCCTGAAGAATAGCTTTGTATATCCCACTTGATACGTATCAAGGGGAACCCTGAATTGCTTCAAGATTGCAAGACATGTACTGAGTGTATCATCTTGACAAGAAAAATTGCGTGGAAGAAAGAATCCATATCTGGAAAGGCAGAAAAAACACAAGAACTATAAACCCTTCAAACGGCTGCAACAAAGCCATGAATTCTTTACAGATTGAGGAATAACCCACTTTTCTGCAAAATTTTGATGGGACACTCGAGTTGGATAGCCAGACTTCGAAATCCTTACAATCTCAAGGACACCACAACATTGTAGCTGTTGTAAGACTAAATCATCCTGATAAACTCCAGCTTGCTGTGAAGTGTTTGGCTTGATGCAACGCACAAAGTGCGGTTCAGTGCTCTCTAACCACTGCATCAATTTCTGAAGTTGGCCCTAGAAAGTGCACCAAGACATAAATTCATATTTTGAAATAATAGATTGTGTCTGCATATGCTACATATATATACATCAGTCCCGAGGAACAAAGTGAGGTTCTGAAGAAACAATGCGTAATCATCATAACCCTGATGAGTGCTACGAGGACAATTCATAATTGGAGGTATCACAGGTACCCCATTCATCTTCAAGGGTATGTTTGTGCAAAAACGTACATCTCATAGGAATTTGGTCAACACTTACAACAACATATGTTCATAAAGGTTTGCGTGCCTCCTTAGTTGCACAGATGCTGTTATTTCTTCTTATGATGGCTGTATGAACAACTCATGATCAAGCTACACAAGATCTATATCCAATTCTAGAGTTTTTCCAAAGGCCCACATTGTATCAGTCAGACTTAAATAGTTAATATCCACACAAAAACAAACTTTAATGGGTTGAACGCATGTTAATGGAAACACTGTTACAGTTTTTATTGCAGCTAAACTCAAAATTGCTTACTGACACCCTTTTAAATCCATATACCAAAAGTACAGTTGTAAGGGTTGTACTTGCAGTCAAATAAGTGAAAGCATAGAACACTTTAGCCAGCTAACTCAAAATGTCAAGAAAACAGCTTTTCTATTCCCATTCCCATTCTTTCATTGATTAAAATATTACAAACATACTTGTACATATCTTTTTCACGGTTATGAGAAAATAAGGCAAAGGAATATAAACACACCTTGAATTTTGTTGCTACAGTTTGTTTCTGAGACTGTGCTGGTCTTCTTCGTGGGCGAGCTACCTTTTGAAGGCCAGCTTGTTCAATCTTAGTGGCAAATAGTTGCAGCATGGATGCCTCACACGAATACAACAACTGCAATAAGTCTGAATGCAGGAGATCTCTATTTTTTTCCAGGAATCCCAGAGTATCATAAATAACCTGTTTCATTGCATTATTTGTCTTCTTAGCACCCACAAAGTGAGAAGTTACAGACAAATATCATATATCTCACACTCAGAAAGAAGTTACTGTCAGATTCAGTGGACCTATGTTTCATTGTTAAAAAAGAAGTTTGTCTAACACCTCTCCAGCATAGTGCTTGATACGAAACCCTCTTGTTCTTTCTCCTGTAAAACGGCTGCTGAAATCCAAGTGATGCTTAAGCTTTTCAACCAATGTCTCATCCGTACCCTTTGGAAATGCACACTCTTCATCCAGTAGACAAATCAAACCCATCGGCCTCTGCAAAATGGTGGTTTCGTTAGTAAATGAATCCTTAGACCATAGCCAAAGAAGAAAAAGACATCGTAGGATGTGTAATGGCATGACTCTCAGACTGGGTTAATGAGGGTCCAACCTTCTCAATGAGATCAAGGCATTCCTGATTATCTTCAAATTTGATATGTGTCCAGTCAATGCCTTCAGAAATATATTCCTGATTTTCAGAAAGCATTCAGTAAAATTCAAGTTAACAGAGAATATATTGCCTAGGTATCCCAACATCAGTGATTAGTATTTTGAATGAACTTAATAGTGATGTCTGGATATCAGATGCCATGATATATATAACGAAAAATAGATAGATTGATAGATATAGTTCAGGAAATCTGATTGTGATGTGTTCTGATATTCGCCATAATGGATTCTCAAGCTCAAAACTCTAGGAAACAGTTGCAAACCTCTTGTTCAAGCTTGAATAGATGGCGGTTAAAGTACTGCTGCAGTCTCTCATTCGCATAATTTATGCACAGCTGCTCGAAACTGTTGGTCTGATAAGAAGACGGTAACAGAATGGTTTTTTTTCCCATGATTACTTCACTAGAGTTTCACAGCACGTTGCTTCAAATAAGAGACATAACTTTTTTCAAAAGGGCAAAACGATCCTCTTCTTTTTCCTTACCTCAAAGGATTCAAATCCATAGATGTCCAAAATGGTGATGGATCTGCCTTCGTGAAGTTCCCCAAAACCTAAAGATTCATTTATACGTTCAACCAGCCACTCAAATAACCCATCATAAATAGCTTTCGCTAATGCATCCCTTGAGTCAGCTGCCTGCAACAATAATTCTTTTTTGAGGAAATATGCTTTTCGTTCACTCATTCTAGATATAGTCACAAATTCAGTATGCATCCTATCTAGCTACCTGAGCATAAGTTAACGATTGTACAACCATGTCATTTCCTGCATGAATCTTTCGAGTTTGCAGAGCATTGATAAGATCTGCTCTGTTACATTTCAACAGCTTTGCTGAAGTTGTGACCGCTGTTTGCATGATACGAGAGAACCACAATTAAAACTCTCTATCTCTCTCTCTAGATATATACATATATATATATCAACAAGATACAGTTTGTATTAAAAGGACAGAAAATATACAAAAAAGTTTACTATCACTGTGATCAGACTGATGATAAAACTCAACATGTTGGTAGACAACATTGCAAATTACAGATGAGACTGTCCCAAATTAATCTGCACAAACTTCGGAAATACAATATCCACAACCAGCTTTGTAACCTTAGAAATACAATGCCTTTAACAATAAAGAGATTTTACGATCACGAATTTTGTGAGCACATTGGTGCATCTTTGATTACATCAAATAATCAAAACTATCAAAATATAACAGGCTCCCGATGCACTTTGATGGCTTGTCTTTTCCGTTGGGAGAGTATAAATGACTTGATACCAGCATATTATAGTATGAGAAATCAGAGTTACTTGAGAAGTCATTAAGCAAAGCCACAAACAAGGAAACCTTAAAAAATCTCATTTCTCCTAAGTAGAACTATTGCTTCTTTTCCGATCGAGCATTCACAGAAAACCCATGGCTTCAATATGAAGTGTCCAACCTAGCATAGAATCTCTTCAGTTTCAAACCGATTGCTGAAGCTCATAGTTCAGAATTCAGTATGGATGATAACTGAATCATTTCTTTTCTCACTTGCCATTAGCATCTCAACAAGGACATTGAGATCCAAGAAATCGAATTGAGGTTTTTTGTGTGGCACAGGTCTTGATCTAAGCCATCTTGTAAACAGTTTTCAGAATAAGGGCTTGCGACAGATGTTCAACAAACAAGTTTTTGTAATTGATGTCATTTCTTTGTTCAAAACATAAAAATTTACCAATACTGCCAAGCAGATCATTGCATTACTCTTTTATCTTTCTTATATACTTACTTTTTCAAGGAATACATTTTCTTTGCAAAATAAGATTCAAAATTGCCAGCTTACCTTGATCATCAGTCACAGACACATAATTCTCGTGATCGGTTTCCAAAAATGTTATGTTTCCAAGCCATAAAACCGCAGCAACCATAGTGAAGACGTTTTCCTGATCTTGTTTGCTTATTTTCACTATGTCCATTGCATCCTGAAACACACTAGATTTTTTCAATTTTCTTTCCGTGGTGTATAAGAGAAAGGCATAGAAAGCATGGAGAGGACAGTCATCACATGTGAGAAAGGATTCTCCCACTTCAATTTTGTTAAGACAATTTTTAAAGACCTGAAGTATAGGTTAAGATGTCAAACTGATTAATGTGTGGCTTTAGAAGGGTGGTCCCAGCCATTTGAACGGGAAAACAAAATGCATCATTTCAAGTTTACCTTCAGGACTTGAAACTGAGCAGCATCATCAACATTTTCTATCTCCATACAGCCGCTTTGATTCAAGTAGTGGTAATCTTTTGCTGGCATCAGATTAAGGCGCTCTACAGAAACAGTAGAAAGAGATTTTAAGTACAGTTTCGAAATAGATGATAGTAGTTATAATATGCATGCATTCATACGCCCATTACAGCTACTATTATAGAAACAGTACCCCTTAGCGCATCATCTGCACCAGCACATAGCTGGTAAAAGATGTGATATGATCTTTCACCCTTCGCCTGCTGCACAACTCGTGACTGATTTGATACATAAAAAGAACAAATAATATTCAGCTTTTCTATTTTTCTCAAAACAAATGTCAGCTTTAATTCCATGAAAGAAAGAACAATCTGCACATTACCTTCTCGAGTAGATCTTTGATACAGAAGTTTGGATCCATCCCAGGAAAGAGAGGTAGTGCAACACATGGAAAGAGAACATAGGAATTGTTTTGAAAGGGATTCAATATCTCAAATATGTTACATACATAGAGACGCATTGATCAAACCACATATTTTCATACAATATGGAGCAACAAATAAGCTACCAGAATCTGGAATAGATAAGAGGCCCTCTTACATGTTAGAATTTTTGCTCCCAATATTCTCCCTGAGTCAAAACATATCTCTGTAAGCTTTCCCTGGATATTTAACCATTTTCCTTTGTTAGTTTTCCAGCATTATAAAGTGTTTTTATTTGGCTCCTGAATAAGAAAGGCTGGAATATGCAAAACAGAGCATATTTTTTTGCATTATGAACCTATTCCACTCTTCACAGGGCATACTATGACATCTAGTACAACATGCCTTTAATTTAGTTTCCATATAAAACCAGAGAAGGCCAGTAGATTATTGATCTCTTAGTTGAAAAATAAACTAGAAAATCATAAAACTCCACTCACAAATCTGCTGGAATTGTTGTTTCTCGAGGTTTTAGCATTCCCAAATGCCTCCAATATAGGATTCGTCTGCAGAATCTCATTTTCAATGGCACCACCTCCACCAACTGCTGTTAAGTACTGCATGGCGAATTTGGCGGTCTCTGTCTTACCTGCACCACTCTCACCACTAACAAGGGAGCCTATAAGAAACAGTAATCAAGCTTACTTCATTTAAATTTGTATTTCACAAACCTGATAATAATCGACTGATTGGTTCCATCTGTTAGAAATATTACACAGTCTGTTAGGGCAATTCATCTGAAAGTTGAACGCAAATCTAAACAACATTTTGGCCAGTTAAAAGATAGATATTAATACATTTTTTATTACAATGCCAACCTTTTATCAGTGCACGATATGCATTTTCCGCTATCATATACACATGTGGATCAAGGACATCCGTTTTGTTGCTTGTATAGACCTGGAGCAACTCCTTTGAATAAAGTGGGACTTTTTTGAATGGATTGATTGCAATGAGAACTGGTCCAGCTCTTGTCTAGATTGAAGGAGTGCATTTGAAAGTCAGATACTCTTTAGTAAATACACTATCACATTACACCAACTGATTCTTACATAGATTTTGTTTCTAACGTAACGATGCCGAAGATTGTGCAGAACTGAAGGCTCATTCAAATAGCTGAGCTGTATGAGATCATCTACTCCTTCAAGAATGACAGGATTGGCTGGTCTCACCTTAGAGGATGGTAATGTGATAAACCTAGGATGAGTTTTTGATTGTTCCTGCATATAACACAGCATAGACCATCCATATCAGACCATATCCTTGAATGAATTTAATTGAATATGGGATCCATTTATTAACTTCTTTGGTGTACCTTAACATCTGCAGTGCTGACAATGGATTTTTCATTATTTTCCATTTCAACAGAACCCAGAATCCACTCGTTTTCGGCATTTAAGATCCATACACGAGCATTCTGAGTAAGAAAAAAGAAAGAATCATCGTCCATATCAGTGAATTTAACAGCGTACTAACCAATTCCACTCATATCATATTTCGAAAGGGACGGTAATATATAGCTAGAGGTACCAAACTCCTATAAGAACTCTATCAAAGATGCCATGATTTAATGTTTTGCCTTTTGTTGTTGCTCTGATATGGTCTTTTCTGATGTAATTTTGAAGGATATGGCACTCTCTTATTCCAGATAGACAATGATCTCTGGCAAATGGCCATATTTTGAAAGTGTAAGTAATATGCACCTCTATGAGAGCGAAATAGTCTAGTTGCTGCATATTACTAGCACTAGCAACAAATACAATTACAGCAATGAACCACATCATGAGATCTTCGAGTTAGATTTATTTTCAAAATCTATTGAAACATGATTATATTATTAACACAAAAATTTCAAGAATTGCACACAACACTTCAAAAACCATAGACGCATCAGACATCAATTATGTAGTAATACTTCAGAGTAAGTAGAAAAGATTGAGGATGTAATCATCGAAATGTCAAACCATGTGAAAAACCTTGCCTCTGGTTTGAGGTTTCACATGCCATGCATGGCAATTTCACATGGAAAGCGTCATATGAAAGGGCATCACATAAAAGTACTTGCCTTGGGCTTCTAGTTTCACATGCCATGCATGGTAACAGAGATAGAAAGATTGATATGTCGTGCAAAGGTAATAACAATGAGAGGTTTGGTTTAATTCATCATCATCAGTTACCTTTCTCAAGCCAGATAATGCATCTCTCCACCGTCTTATGCCGATCCTTTCATGCTTTGGTTTACTTAACATCATCGAGGACCTAGCTGCATTGCCTTTACGATGATCCAAAGGTGCCTCTGCACCCGTCTTATCAGAGGCCAAGCTGTCAGCATTGTGTAAAAGCTTCTCTTTTTGACCCAATGGTGCCGAATCTATCTTAGAAAATTCATCCTCGTCCTCGTCCTCGTCCTCGTCCTCGTCTTCAATTTCATCTTCATTTTCATCTTCAGATTCATCTCCCTTTTCATCTCCGATTTCATCAGTCGCAAGTTTATCAGACTGCAGTTCTGAACCAAATTCGTGGGTCCTCTGATCCATGCCCGGCTTGAAATTAGGATAGAAATTATCTTTCTCAAGATCAGCGCACTCAAAATCACTCCTTTGATGGTGAAGATCTGGCCTTGTTTCTTCTAAGAATTTAGAATCATTGGCATCAAATGGGTTCAGAATTAATGGCGCTGTGCTAGAGGGCTGCGAATTACTATAGACTTCGTCTGAATGTGGCCTTGGAATGAGATCGTTAGAAGTAATCTCTGATTGAATCAAACCATCTGGAAGCAAGCTAAGTCGGTCATGCTCAAGACTGGCAGCATTGTCATCACGATCCAACGCTTTCTGAGTGTGAGGATTGGTATTCGAACCACTTACAGTTTTCACATTCCCTAGATCGTGAAGCGGCTTACAAAGGATCTACACCGAGCGGGGAGAAGGTGCTCGAGCCGTGGAAGCAGGCCGCTGAGGAAGAGGAGGCGGCGAATGATCGGTGGAACTTCTCCGGTCTGACGACGGATCGGATTCAAGCAAGGAAATCGGAGTCAAGCAAGGAAATCGGATTCGAGCAAGGAAACCGATAATGACGACGACGGCGCTGCTGCTGCTGCTGCTGATGCCGATGCTGATTCTGATGCTGCTGATGATGATGATGATGACGATGATACCATGAAGCTAGATGGGGTTAGGATCGTTGATGCATCGTACTTTCGCAAACGGACATGGATTCTTCAGGCAAGGAGTGCGGATTGGAGCGGCATCGATCGCAGGAGAGGACGAGAAAGAAAAGGACAAAACGAAAATGCAGACCGGGTCAGGGCTAGGGTTAGGGTTAGGGTTAGGGTTAGGGTTAGGGCAAGCGGGAATGCTTCAGAGATTAGGGTTTTGAAAGGAGGAAGTACCTGCAAGCTGCTGCTGCTGCTGCTGCTGATGATGATGATGATGATGATGATGACGATGATGATGATGATGATGGTGACGGTGATGATGATGGTGACGGTGGTGATGATGATGACGGTGCTGATGATGATGATGATGATGACGATGTGATGGTGGTGATGGTGATGATGATGATGATAGTGATGATGATGATGCTGATGATGATGATGTTGTCGACATGGTGATGATGGTATGATGATGATGGTGATGGATATAGTGATGATGGTAATGGTGGTGATGCTGTGATTATGATGATGGTGTGATTATGATGATGATGCTGGTTATGATGATGATGATGGTTATGATGATGATGATGATGATGATGGCTGTGGTGGATCCTCCGCACACAAGCGTTGACTTTTTGACTGAGCAATTTCTCAACTAAAACACACAAAAAAAAACATCAGACAAAAATTTAAAAGAGAGGAACGTGTGCTGTTTTGTTCTGGATGTGGTTCCACATGCGTGCATGGATGTGCATGCATGGATGCATGCGTGGGATGCATGCATGGATGGATGGAATGGATGGATGGAATGGATGGATGGAATGGATGGATGGATGGATGGAGCCATGCGTGTACGCATCATGCATGGATTGGATGGATGGATATGCATGAATGGATGCATTGCATGGATGGATGGATAGATGGATGGATGGATGGGGGCCATGTGTGTACGCATCATGCATGGATTGGATGGATGGATGGAGGCCATGTGCGTATGCATCATGCATGGATTGGATGGAGGCCATGCGTGCATGCACCATGCATGGATTGGATGGATGGATGGATGGGGGCCATGTGTGCATGCATCATGCATGGATTGGATGGATGGATGGATGGAGGCCATGCGTGCATGCATCATGCATGCATGGATTGGATGGATGGATGGATGGAGGCCATGTGTGTATGCATCATGCCTGGATTGGATAGATGGACGGATGGATGATGGATGGATGGATGGAGGCCATATGTGTATGCATCATGCCTGGATTGGATAGATGGACGGATGGATGATGGATGGGTGGAGGCCGTGTGTGCATGCATCATTCATGGACCGGATGGATGGATGTATGGATGGAGGCTGTCTGTGTATGCATCATGCATGGATTGGATAGATGGATGCGTGTGTGCATCATGCATGGATTGGATGGATGTATGGATGTATGGAGACCATGCGTGTATGCATCATGCATGGATTGGATGGATGGATGGATGGATGGAGGCCATGTGTGTATGCATCATGCATGGATTGGATGGA
>JBBBWG010007002.1:66802-95541 GCA_037176905.1 Azolla pinnata | reverse complement strand
ATTAGGCTCGGAACTGAAGAAGAAGAAGAAGAAGAGTAAATTAGGCTCGGAACTGAAGAAGAAGAAGAAGAAGAAGAAGAAGAGTAAATTAGGCTCGGAACTGAAGAAGAAGAAGAAGAAGAAGAAGAGTAAATTAGGCTCGGAACTGAAGAAGAAGAAGAAGAAGAGTAAATTAGGCTCGGAACTGAAGAAGAAGAAGAAGAAGAAGAAGAAGAGTAAATTAGGCTCGGAACTGAAGAAGAAGAAGAAGAAGAAGAAGAGTAAATTAGGCTCGGAACTGAAGAAGAAGAAGAAGAAGAGTAAATTAGGCTCGGAACTGAAGAAGAAGAAGAAGAAGAAGAGTAAATTAGGTTCGGAATTGAAGAAGAAGAAGAAAAAGAAGAAGAGTAAATTAGGCTCGGAACTTAAGAAGAAGAAGAAGAAGAAGAAGAGTAAATTAGGCTCGGAACTTAAGAAGAAGAAGAAGAAGAAGAAGAAGAATAAATTAGGCTCGGAACTGAAGAAGAAGGAAGAAAAAGAAGAGCAAATTAGGATTGGAACTGAAGAAGAAGAAGTAGAAGAAGAAGTAGTAGAAGAAGAAGACGAACAGTAAATTAAGCTCGGAATTGAAGAAGAAGGAAGAAGAAGAAGAGTAAATTAGGCTCGGAACTGAAGAAGAAGAAGAAGAGTAAATTAGGCTCGGAATTGAAGAAGAAGGAAGAAGAAGAAGAGTAAATTAGGCTCGGAACTTAAGAAGAAAAGTAAATTAGGCTCGGAATTGAAGAAGAAGGAAGAAGAAGAAGAGTAAATTAGGCTCAGAACTGAAGAAGAAAATGTGCTTTGATGGTTCACTCTTCAGTGGACTCATGCAATCGATTACAAGCGATGCTTGTTGCCAAAATTCGACTCGTTGTTGCCGATCGAATCGCGCCTATTCCGCGTGCGGAGCGGGCGATGAAACAAATGTTGGGGCCCTAATGTGGCGATCCTGTTTTAGGTTGAAGAGTTAATTAAGAAGAAGAAGAAGAAGAAAGAAGAGATTAATCTCCTGAGATGATTTACTCCTGAGTCGACTCCTGAGCGAACTCATGGAACCGATTACAAGCAACGATCGTTGCGAAATCCCGACTCGTTGCCGTCGACACATTCGCACTCGCAGATCGGCGACGAAACAAATGATGGGGCTTGATGTGCCCATCCTATTTGTTTTAAACGCAAGGGTCTCGCACTTGTACTACCACGCCGAATCTGGCTCGAAGCAATACCCTCTTCCCCCCCTGATGAATAAATCACTGATGAGCTCTCTATGCAATGGAAGGATCTGGTAGGGACTTGGGGGCATTTTTGGCTGTGAATCGTGCTCTTTTATCGACCAAGAAAAGGGATAGAGACAACTCTCCCAGATTCGAGGCAGAACAAAGAATGCTTTCCAATATTACGGAAGATGCGAGCACATTTTGTGTAAGAAGATTTTGATACTGTTCTCAAAGGAAAAACTCGCAGCGTGCTATTATGCACACACAAACACACATACACACACACACACACACACACACACACACACACACTATATGATACAATGACTGAACCCGAGTGCAACCAAGTAACAACAATGGATGAATGCCTAACTAATTGTTGTGCATGAGTACACAATACAGCTTCTCATGTCATGATAGATCTGATTTCCAAGAGCACCTTCAATCCTACATTCATTTGATGTGGAAGGACCATTCTTATGATCGATCAATTCTATCCAAAATGTCATATTTTGCACACTAAGGAAGTGGAATTCAGATCTCCTTACCATATCAATCTAGCTTTCGCAATCTCTCGACATTTGTTCGGGGAACAGAGATATCTCGGCATCGGGAATCCAGTGCCCTATCTCTTTGTTAAAAATGGTTTGTACATGCTTGTGTAAAAATTTAGAATATTGACTCTCTGATGTCAATACTTTGGAGTCGGCAAGTAAACCGAGATCTCTCAATCTCACAGATGGTGGTTCAGTCAACAGATCTGTTGTTATGTACTCCAGCATCAAAGACTGTGTCATCAGCACATGACTTCAGCAGCTTCAAGAAAACGCAAAAACCGATTTATCGAGACTAAAAATCATATCCACGTACCTCGCATGCTTCGCTCTTTCTTTCAAAAGTCAGACCTTTGGAGATGGCTGACCATTCATTTCCAGAAAGCAATTCAATAAGGATGTTCATGGAAAATCCTCGAAGAGTTTCGAAAGCCATGCATCTGATCTTTTCATCCTGATCTCGGACTTTCAGAAGGCATATCCCAAGGACTTGCTCGATCTTATCTACAATGTCGAAGTAACAATCGCATAATGGCAAGTAAATATTGTAGATTATGAAGAAAACAATACCAACCTTTGTCATCTGATTTGCAAATGATTTCACATAATCCCATGAAGATTTGCATAGCTAATCGACGAACACGGATGCTCGTATCCTGTAGAATACTGGTGAACAGCATCTTCATGCACTCATCTGACCATACATGATTCTCAGTATCCTCTAGCATGTAGGAATCCTGCATCGACTCATAATTCTGAATCCTTCTTACTACTGCAAATTAAAAAACCCAAGGAACCATCAACAATGATTGGCGATTGTATGTACACAGTGTCTTTGTGATTGTGCAGTTGTAATTGAGCTAATACTAAAATATACAAAACAGAGCGCTCATTGGGAACAGAAGTATATCAAGTCAGGAAAAATTTGCTCATGGCTGATAGTTTTGAAATTTAAGCACCTTGATAATGCTACGCATTTTATAACTAATAATATGCCTACTCAGTTTCTTAAATTCTATGGTTATAAATGTGGGTTAAGACAAGATGCGAATAAAAATGAGGCAAGAAACAAAAGTTGAACTTACAATTCAAACACTGCAATCTAAGGAAGACCAGATTTGATTGCTCGTCCACTGCTTTGGATAAGCTGCAACTGATAAGTGTTTGAGGATGTTTCATATAGACCATCTCGAATATTTGGAAGGTGGCAGATACTGTTGTCAATGATGGAAATTTCAAACACATCAAAAGCATCTCATCTCCCCGTAAACTCAATATAACCCCTTATAGATTATATTGATTTCCATGAGAATTTTCAAAATAATCAACATCTCTTCTGGCCGGACTCGTGATGACAGTAAACAAAACTATGCTTTTTCTGAAAGGTCAGTCAGTCAAAAGAGTATACCAACCATATCCTGAATTCAGCTCTGTAAACAGCGGATAAAATGTGATGCAATCCAGAAATAATGGTCCAAGAACTGGTACAGAGAACAATTTCAGAAGAGTTTTTATCGGCTCTTCTTCTATCATTGTTGGACCTTCCTCTATATATGCTTGAACAATTTGATGGAGTAAGATGGAGCTGCAGGCACACCATTCATCCTAATATTTCTTGTATTAGCCAGAGGATTCAGGAATCAAGTATGTAATTGAGAGAGAGATAGAACATTGATAGATATGCAAGATTTGCATATTACTTCATCAGCTAAACACAGCTCATACAAGAGTTTGCCAGAAAGTTGAATGAAGTCCGGAAATAGTAATGCTGTTTGATGACACGTTTGGCAGATATCCAGTAGAATGTGGAAAGTGAATCTCACCGCAGGTACTGTACGCATCAAGTTGTTAAGCAGTATTGAAACAATTCATCAATGCCATTACTAAGGACACTTCAAAAGTGAGCGATGATTTTCTTTTAGTAGATACAGTTTTTGAAGGAGCTCAAGTCTGGGAAGAGATCTATCAACGACTCAGTCATTGATCCATCATCTGTAGTCAATCTTAGTAAGATAAAAAGCCTCAGCAAAGAGGCGTCTTCGAACATTGCCTGCGTGAAAGGGCTGGTACGAAGAGTGCTTGAGATCATTAGATGTAGCAAACCTGTAGCATATAGAGACCTCACATAAAGTGACTAAAGCTTAAACCTATGTAAAGAATGCTCTATTATGAAGAAAAGTGATTCTATTATATAATTCTCAGTATGAAATGTATCATACTTTGATGCATGTGAAATAATTAGACCATCAACAAATTGCGAAAATCACCTTGAAGGAGGAGTCTAGCCCTGTAAATGTTGTAAAGAACAACATCTATAGGCTGAATGTTTGCCATCTGCACCAGAATATTTGAACACTCCTCCCAGAACAGTTCATATGGAAGGTCTGGACTGATAATGCAAGGGAAGAAAAACCATTGAATTCACAGGATCAGCTCATCTACTGCTTATATATCCCGCCTGATCAGCATTAATCTTCTGAGTTTTGACGGAGTCAAGGATAAGGGCACACCATTGGCTTAGAAACACACTGATTGTTGAAATGAGCATCTCATTGTCGATAAGAAGTTCTGTCTGAGCATCAGTATCACATCTAAAACAAATTCTTTCAGGCAGCACCATGGATGAAAAAGGCACATTTAGTTCAAGAAGGTTACAATGTACATACCTTACAGCTACTTGTTGGTATAATTGCGTTAGAGCTTCGTCCTTCACAGCAATCCATAGATTCACCTACACATGCGAGCAGTTTTCCATAAGGAATATCCAAGGTCTTAGCATAGCAGCAAAAATAGAGAAGTTTTAGCATAGAGAAGTTATTGTTAAGCAATGCAAGAAGAGGCTAACAACGCGCACTGAAGTTGAAAGAATGCGAGAAGAGGTTAAGGCATAGCAATCTCGGATCGGATGGAAACAAAGAGAAGTTTTGATCAATCATTTACAATGACAAGTACTGCAACATCATGAAGCGGCTAAACTGCTATCTTATCCTTGTGCCACATTAATAGGTGACTGTGTATCTGCATTACAAGAGCACAACAAATCGCCACAAATACTTAAATCATCTAGGGAATCGATGAATGATTGAAAGGAAAAACAAAAAAGTGCGACGTTACGTCCTCTTAATTGTGTAACAAAACTCCACTGCCATCCGGAGCCGGTGTGGATGCAAAAGACGCAAAACGATGAGAGAAAGGAATTACGTTTTCTCGTGCGATTCTTACCAGGAGAGAGTCGGGCACGAGAGCGGGCCATATGAGAGAGGACTTGGACAAAAGGCTCGAGAGCAGCACCTCCTGCCACGGCTAACGCTTGTGGTGATGATGATTCAGATGATGATGACGGTGTTGTTGATGAAGAAATCGAGCTAAAATGCATCGGACATAACGGCTGAGAAGGAGGCGGAGGTGTTTGAGTAGAGGATCACTTACAGGCTTGGAATGCCGCTGAGAATCTTCGAGGATGGAGCGGAGCTCAGCTGCCATGGCGGCTTCAGTTGTCGCGCAGAAGACTGCAGTTCAAACAGATCTGGATCGTCACATCATCATCATCATCATCATCCGTCTGAGATTTTGAAGATTAGATTGAACAATTTGCATTCTTGTGTGTGTTTTTTTCTCCGCGGCAACAAAATAGAACAAGAGAGTCAAAGCAAAATCTCCAGAGTGTCCGATCATCGAATCCGATAACCGAGAATTTGTGTTCTTCTTCCGATATTTCTCTCGGCTCAAGAAATCGATTCTTCCGATTTACTATTCTCGGCTCGAGAAATCGATGCTTCTGATAGTATTCTCGGCTCAGGAAATCGATGCTTCCGGTGTTCTCGGCTCGAGAAATCGATGCTTTTGGTATTCTCGGCTCGAGAAATCGATGCTTTTGGTATTCTCGGCTCGAGAAATCGATGCTTCTGACAGTATTCTCGGCTCAAGAAATCGATGTTTCTGATAGTGTTCTCAGCTCGAGAAATCGATGCTTCTGATGGTATTCTCGGCTCGAGAAATCGATGCTTTTGGTATTCTCAGCTCGAGAAATCGATGCTTCTGACAGTGTTCTCAGCTCGAGAAATCGATTCTTTTGGTATTCTCGGCTCGAGAAATCGATGCTTTCTGGTATTCTCATCTCGAGAAATCGATGCTTTTGGTATTCTCAACTCGAGAAATCGATGCTTCTGGTATTCTCGGCTCGAGAAATCGATGCTTCTGGTATTCTCGGCTCGAGAAATCGATGCTTCTGGTATTCTCGGCTCCAGAAATCGATGCGTCTGGTATTCTCAGCTCGAGAAATCGATCCGACCGAGAAAAATACGCAACTGCTGCCAATGATATATGGGCGAATAATCAGGAGGATGCTTCGATCAATTTGCCGAATTCGAAACCACCGATCCCGAGGCAATCGATTCGATGCATCGGTTTGGCTTCGATCGGGGGATCGAATGAAGAATCGCAATGCCCCCTACGCATCAAATCGTGCGTCTGGAAAGCTGCAAACTCCGAGCCATTCATCTGATCCACAAACTTTTGTTTCGATCATCAACTGTCTTTGCGGTTGGCAATGGATATAGGCAAAACAGCCCACAAATAACACCACAAATGCACTCGATTCAGCAATGGAATCGGATCGATGACAATCAGCCTGAAATATGCTAGAACAGCCCACAAATCACACACCACAAAAGCACTCGATTCAACAATGGAATCGGATCGATGACAATCAGCCTGAAATGCTGCTCATACAAGAGTAACAAGCTTGGCTTACATTATGCAACAGATGGAGAAGACAAGAGCATGTCCTTGCATATATACAGCATTGTAGTATAATGAAAGAGACCATCTCAAACTGTTGCATTCCAATCACACAAGAATACACAGCAAAGAAAAAAAAAAAGCATGATGGATTTAATACAGAACTGAAGCAAGCTCATGCTTTCTGCATTTCCAAAATTCTCTTTTGATCATACAAAAAGATGTCGTAGTCGTATTGTATGTATAATGTATTCACAAAAGCTGCCCACATACAAAGCAACTCCCATTGTCCCCTTGCTATTGTTATATACTAGTCCTTAATTTTAATCTCCCAGGCTTGGCGCTTACGGATGTACGAAGAAACTCTGTACAAAATCTTTTAATGAGGACTTCGAGTGGTCCCACATCTTTTGGCATCCTCTTTGATACCAAAACAAAAACCAAATCTTTCTGCACAAAAGGAGCAAAACTATGCCGAAATTCGCTTCCCGACTTTATATTTTCCATGTCCAGATCCTAATGTATCAGAAAACTTTCTTATCATCCAACTACCGAGTAGCCGTTGTAGTATTTCTGCAGAGATGTTGATTGGATGTCCAAACGTCTCCGCATACATAGCAAAATTGATATCCACACCTGAAATACAGAAATGAGGAAGGATTTACATTTAGATAAGGCTTTAAGAAAAGAGGCGTGTGCAATGGCTCTTTTTAATTTTTGTTGTCATGGACAGTCAAGTCCATGAAGTTGCATGCTTTTGATACTTCAACCCAAGCCATACATTACATCATACATGTGATGTTTCAATGCATATATCATCAATCTGATGTGTAAAAGCTTATTACACAAAATATCAATGAGACATAAGTTTTTAATGCACAAAAATTACTGTTGATGTAGAATTCGCATGGGTTTAGGATGTAGGGCATATGGTCTAAGATTTTGATGCCAACACAATGCGTACCGTTGATTTTGACTTTACATGTGTTAAGGTCTCGGTTTTTGATGAAAAACTATTGTTCATGCAGACTTCCCATGGGTTTAAGGTTTTAGGGTTCAGGCTATACATGTAACCTTCCTTTCATCATACATCTTTGCAAGCCACGAAATAATTTTATCAATCCACACGACAAGATAAAATGTTCAAAATACAAGGAAATCAAGGGATGGGTTTGTGGTTACGTGTTCACTCGTAACAGCACAAAATGAATAGTCTCAATGATGATGATGATGATGATGATTAGACAACATAATGAAGAAACAAGACAAACACTGAATGAGGGTTTTGTGAAGATTTTTACCTGCATGTCATATGGTTACATCCTGCCTTCAATTCGATGAAGAACTTACACTTTGAGCAACGCTGCCATTTCTTGTCCCTGACGAGGTTCTTAAGCAATGAATCTTCGTAGGCTTTCTCATCGGATGGTAGATTCTGGTATTCGATACAGTTCTTGTCCGCATGCCACGGCACCAAACAATCCATACAGAAGAGCCTGTTGCACATCGGGCATTCCGCACTATTACTTCCTTCTTGCGCATAAACATCATTTCCATCTTCTCTGATGAGGATAGCTTGGCAATCCTTGAAAGGGCAGTACACGCGGCGGCTTTCGGGAGCCAATTCCTGCTCGATCGCCAGATTCTTCCATTGCTCCGCCATGGCTGATGGCAGGAACCTCTCGCAGGCGTCTACGGAGGCCGTTTCACCGCATCTTGGATCAGCACAATGCAACCGCATGAGCTTGCCTTCGAAGACGCAGAATTGCACATACCGAACAAGGCAAGGAATGCAAAGCGGGTGATTGCAATCCAAACCGGGGAACAGATCCTCTTCGGGCTTCATCTCCAAGCATATAATGCAAGGCAAGCTTACATGGCTAGCCTGGAGGCAGGGAGATGCCACATTTTCGGGCGGCGCTAGCACATCATCTTCCACGGCAGGTGCCTTCCCATCTCTATGGAAGATCAAGCTACCCTTCTCTTCTTCGGGCACGAACACGACCTGGGAAGTGGAAGCTTGATCCTGCCTTGCAGACGCCGTCACAAGCGACGGCCCATACGACAGCGTATGCGTTTTTCTTGTTGTTGTTGTTGTTGTTGTTGTTGTTGTTGTTGTTGGAGCGGCTCCTCCGCCATCATCGCGGGGGAGGAGGGAGGGAGGAGCAGGACGAAGGAGGCGGCGATGGGGAGGTTGGGCGAGGGAAGAGCTGTCGATGGCTTCTTGGAGCTGGAGCTGGAAGGCGAGCTCAGAGTCGGAGAGGCAGATGACCTCCCGGAGCTGGCACTCGAAGGCGAACTCGTACTCGGAAGCTTCGATGGCGGCAGCGAGCGATGGATCTGCGAACTCGTACTCGGAAGCTTCGATGGCGGCAGCGAGCGATGGATTTGCGGAGCGGGAGCTCCCCCACGCCATAGCTCCAAGCTCCGAAACAGAAGAAGAGAATCCAAGAGGCTACTAAAAATGGAAAAGAAAGAGAAGACAAAGATGATTGATGGTTGTGGCAGGAATCGAACTCGGGATCCGGAAAAACATTAGTTCATGTCTGCCTGATGATGATGATGATGATGATGATGGTGATGGTGGTGATGATGATGATGATGCTGATGATGCTGATGATGCTGATGGTGGTGGTGGTGGTGATGATGATGGTGGTGGTGGTGATGATGATGATGATGATTCGGAGGCTGGTTTCGATCGATTGAGAAGACAAAGATGATTGATGGTTGTGGCAGGAATCGAACTCAGGATCTGGAAAAACAATAGTGCATGTCTGCCTGATGATGATGATGATGGTGATGATATTGATGATGATTCGGAGGCTGGTTTCGATCGATTGAGAAGACAAAGATGATTGATGGTTGTGGCAGGAATCGAACTCAGGATCTGGAAAACAATAGTGCATGTCTGCCTGATGATGATGATGATGATGGTGATGGTGGTGGTGGTGGTGGTGATGATGATGATGGTGATGACGATGATGGTGATGGTGATGGTGATGATGATGATGATGATGATGATGGTGATGGTGATGATGATGATGATGGTGATGGTGATGGTGATGGTGATGATGATGAGATGATGATGGTGGTGATGATTATGATGATGGTGGTGGTGATGATGATGATGATGATGATTCGGAGGCTGGTTTCGATCGATTATGATTCGGAGGTTGGCTTCGATCGGTTGTGATTCGGAGATTGGTTCGATCGATTCTCGGGTTCCCCGATTCCTAGGGCTTCGAAAAGCTTCCCGTATGTCCGATGATGATCCTTCGGATCTTGGCTCGATCGATCACCGGGCTCTCGGATTCCCTGGGTTCTGGGGGAAAGCTCATGTACTGATGATTCGTTCAAGGAGGTTGGTTCGATCATTCAGCCAGTGCACGTCCAGCTACAGACCGGCGCGTTATATTGCATCACATCCTCCGTTGCTGTAAAAATCGCGAGAGCGTGTTTGATGCAGTTTAGCTTCAATCCTCTGTTTCTCACAATCGATGGGTTTTCTTCTTCTTCTTCTTCTTCTTCTTCTTCTTCTTCTTCTCCTCCTCCTCTTACTGTTATGAAACAAGTCAATGCAGAAGCTTCAGAATCAAAGATTTGCTATATGTTTTTTTTTTTCGTTTGTGGGCAGACAGCAAGTCAACCACAACGTTTGTCAGCGGGATACGCTTAACAGCGACGTCAGATCTGAGAAATCCCAGCCTTCTTTTCTTGCAGGTCTCGCCAAACCGGTTTACCAGCGTCAGCAGCCAGTCGAGCTGTGTATCAGTTGTGCACGCATCATTTCGGCGTCTTAAGCAAATCGCAGAGAAAGGCCGATCGAAAAAGAAATCGTAAAGCCGCGATTCTCCTCCGCCTACTCCTGCTCCTCTGGGCCATACAATCTTCCTTCCATGTTCTCTGCTCCCCCTCTGTTTTCAACAGTTCCCTCCATGCTGTAAAGCCTGACGAAGGGAGATCCCCTTCTCGCAGATCATCCAGCTACTTGTCCGATTGTGTTTATGGCATGATTCCCTCTTCTTCTTTTTTCTCACAAAGGCGGCTCGCGCTCGCATTACGTGGATCTGTCTATAGCAGCATATGAGATGTTAGTTAGCGAGATCCGAGAGCATCCGCCGTAGCATCATGCCATGGATGAAGCAAAGCATATTCGGCAACGTTAGAATGGCGAACGAACGAAGCAGAAAAGAAAATGGCATAAGCAACAAGCATATTCCATCCAAGGATTACCGATGCTCTCTTCCTCCGGCACAAACCTTTCCATTAAAAGACCGGCACCTGCATAGCTACAATATCTTAAAACACAAGAGCTTCTTGATTATATGACGGTGATCATATTGTCGCATTCACCTACGGTTCGGACGCTGCAATCCTTCGTTGAAGAATTTCATACCTCTTGGTCCCATGGTGCTTGATGGTATAACTTGAGGGAAAAAATGCAGACAATCTCATTGAGACGCTGAACTTGATCGGAAAACTACCACTGCAACCATGCCTTGCATTTCAATCAGAATATCCCCAAAAGAGAACTCAAAAACCAGGGTTTTTAGTTCGGATTTGGTACACTACTGCAAGGACTGCATTTTCAGTTCTTTTCAGATCAACATCAAAATGCGGCGACACTTATCTCTGAAAGACTATGGCCAAAACAGAAGGGATTATTTTCCTCTTGCGATATTGTAAGTAAGAAAGAAAAAAAAAAGCTTTTACAAGCAACTTTTCCAAAACTAGGCTTCTGAAGAAACAAGAAACAAATATGCGGTGCTGCTGCTTAGTGGGTGACAAATCAATCTCCAATCAAGTAAAAACTCTTTGTGTTTGTTAAATCCAATCAAGAACCAATTAAAGGAGGGGGGAAATGGTGGCTTGGGATGAGCTAAATCTGAATAAATTACACGAGATAGCGGATGCCTGCCTCACTTTTGTAGCATCTGCCAGAGATTTAGAAAGATGTCTTGCTTGGCTTTGGGGCACACAGCAGGATCTCCCAAGTACAGATCAAAGAAAGCCCCTGAAACAATTGCAAATGAATTCATGTCTATCATTTTGACCAAACCATCTGGCAGTGACTTTGAAAATACATATGGAGCTCTCAAAACTTACTACAGAAATCGACGCTGGAAATAGTGCCCATGAAACGCTCTCCAACTGTAAATCACACATGAAAAACACTGGATGATGAATGGAAGTAGCAAAACAAGAGAAGTAAAAACAGGTAACGAAAGACCACTATTTACAAGAGAAAGCCATTGCATGCTTTGAGAACAGAAATGTAAAAAGTAGAAACTAACCTGTGGTATGAAACAAACCCCCTGGTTGCCACTGGAAATCTATAACAGTGCCCTGAAAAGAGACATTTTTTAATTACATTGGAACTGATAAGCACAGAGAGCTTACACTAATCAGATTTCCAATATGTCTGTTTCCTACCGCAGGTAACGAGAGCTCCTCCGTGAAGTACGAGCAGAATACTTGCAAACCTTCATCATCCTCTGTTCCTTTCAACTGTAAGGAGGTCATTTACATCAAGACACAGCATTTATTTGCTCAAGATTTCTTGTGGCAGCTACAAATCATAGTGATATATGCTTTATGATGAGACTCGACATTTACTACTGGGTACTTCTCAAATGAACAAAAGAGCTTGGAGACCAATGATTATTGAAAGATGAAGAAAGCTCGTACCTTTCTCAGCCTGTTCTTCAAAGATGACTCGAACGCACTGGCACACATTCAAATCCACATTTCAAATTTACAGCAAAATCAAGTGTTCAATTCCTCACCACAAAATTAATTCCAGTTTGCACACACCACCTTAATTACACTGCATCATTCAACTTAAATCCTTGAATTAAAATTGAGTATAATGAAGCTGACAAGCAAATATGCTACTTGTAACTTTAAATTCGATTCATTATTCAGTGATGTCTTGATTAAGCTTACAAAATGTCTGGTAAACTCACTTTTTTACCATGCCTATTCTTACACGTTTGTGATGTACAATCAATCGCACAGACATCTCCAGCTCATGACTGAAAAACCCACCATGACCATCAAGATTAGAGGTCTAGACATTCCATAGAATTTTGACAACTCATAATCCATTCTATTTCATGCTCAGCCTGTTTGATTCCAACAGTTACAGGTGAAAGGATCTCAAACCTCAATAAATCATCTTCAAAATTTTTCTTTGATTTGAAATTCAGGAGAGACATCGACCCATATTTTGAGTCTAACTCTGCTTTCATCTTCTCTGCATTTAGATCTGCACAGTGAAGTAAAGAACACAAAGATTACATCTTTAATCTGTGGCAACATAATTGTTTATGCACTTCCAACCAAAAGCCTAGATTGCATGGAGCTTAGAGCTGTAATATTTTCTTGACAAGTTAAGATATAGGGAATGCTTACAGAACGCAAACGCATATATCTTCAGCACCGAAAACCTGATTACACTTACTCCTCGAATCCCTACTCCAGCACACACCTAATAATTAAGTTTAGCCCCCAAAAACACATGTCATGCCAATGTACAATTTGTACACATTAACTAGACACTATTATATCTGCTTTACCAGATTACCAATAAAAAAATGCAAAAGAAGTGAATTGGAATACCAGTTATAAATAGAAGCACACCATGATGTTACAACTTATATATTACAGCTTTATATTATCAGCCAAAGAAATTATATAAATTCATCATGTTGATGTTGCAGCTAATATATTATCAGTCACATGAGCACATCATATTGATGTTACAACTTATATATTATCAGCCATATATAAGCATATCATGTTAATGTTACATCTTATATATTATCAGCCAAAAAATTATATAGCCAATTTTATAGCCTATATACTATCAGCCAGAAACGTGTCAGATCAGGCTTATTATAGCCACAAAGTGAAAGACTAGGGAACCGATCCATTACCTGTGCAGAAGGGATATGGTTTGAACCTTCTTCCGACCAGTTTGGAATAAGAAGGGAAGGAAATTTGAAGCCAGTTCTTGGCTCAATTACAAATTCTTCTAGAGTTGCTTTTGGGGCTACACTGTCTGAGGATAAATCTAATGAATCCATTATTCCAGCTACTTGCGCAAACACATCTGATTCTTTGTCTGCAGAGACCTTCTGATTATTATTGCCTAATACGTCATCTTCCAATGACTCTTGTTTTGCTGTCATGAGATCCGATAGGTCCACCTCCGGTAACCTATAGTGAAATACCAAAAAGATGCTCGGTATGGCCAATAAACTATATCATTTCCATCCAGCAGTGTTAATGAATCCATTCATTGATGGCATTCACCTATATTTATTGCAACATTATTAATATAGGGTAGACTAGTAACGTTATTCGTTTTAAGCTTGTGAAGTTGATTGTCAAGAAAAATGTTGAAAAATATAATTGACAAATCAAATGTCTTGAAAAATCACAGATTCAAAGTGTGGTAGGGTGAGAAAATCTCTACCCACGTTTTGGCTGATTAAACATGCTTATTGGATCTAATATGTAGTTACGAGATAGTGAATCTACAACACAGCACACATGCACATCGTTTTCTCAGCTTTTAAATCTGTTTTGTTTTCGTGCAGACATAAGAAGTACATGTACATGTCATCATGCGGCGGCATTGTTGTGCAATTGGATATTTTCCTTCGGTCTGATCCAGCTAATTAGATCAAAACTTGGTCCTTTGTCCTTTCCACGAGAACGTCCTTTGTCCTCTCCACAACTAATATGGTGATGGTTGGTTAAAAGATCAGAGCTCTCCTGCATCAAAACAATCACAGAATCATGAGAGTGTGTCATGTCCAGGAGAAAAGTTTCACACGAATTTAGGTAACTCCATCACAAAATTTGCAGAATATTGAGAGCGACGTTTCCCACAGAAAAGTTTCACAATGACACGGCAGATGAATTGAAATAAGGTAATTTACTTATTTGGCTACGGCGCCTTGAAGCAAGGTGTTAACGTTGTAGTATTATGTAGAAATTACGTGGGAATATACCTTACTTATGATGCTTCACAGCATAAATATGGTTCTGCTGCCTCTGTATCAGTGGTAGGAATGCGGATCAGCAGATCCATAGATACTGTAAAAGTGAGCTAAAAAAGAAAAAGAAAACATTATCTCGAGTTGATCATTTGTGAACAAGGTTAGCTTCATGGACAAATTCAGCTCAACGCAAAGCAAGACAATACAAAAATGCAAACATGTGGATTCTTTTCCACATCAATAAATTATAAGACTTCGGAGCATTTTCCAGGTGTGAAAAGTAAGCTTCAGAATTCCTTCCTGTTCTAATTGCACAGAGAGTCTGCAATGCCTTACCGAATGCAAACCGTTAATTTTTCAGTGAAGTTTCACATTCAATGAATTTGAAACAATTTTTTTATAATAATTTTGAATACGAGTAATGTGGAGGTTCCTCGTTCATGTTCTTCAATAGAAAACATTGCGGATTAGAAAAGAATTGCAGGAAAATCTTTGATAACAAAAAGAATTTGTCATTTTCGTTGCAAAAAAATGGAGAATGTTAAGGACTATTCGTAAAAAGGAACTCAGGGACAAGCTTCAGGCTTTACCTAGTCAGAATTCCATTGGATCTGAAAATATGTCCACAAAATATGACATTTCGGCCAGATTTTGAATCTCCCTCGTGAACTTGAGAAAATCCACAGCAGCGGCATCAAAGTGCGCACGTAACAGACCAAAAGGTCCCGGTGGAGAGGTGATAAGATGAGAAGGGAGAGCAATTATTAGGCAATGAGATACGGGAACTTTGCTCATGGGGGAGGAACCAGGAGGCTTCGGGTTTCCAATGACACTAACCACTGACCACAAAAACAGATAGATTTGGAATTTCCGAATTTTGGAAGAAGAAAAATTTGGCAGAAGAAGCAAAAGTAGGAGGAGGCGACAATGAAGAAAAAAAAAGTAGCAGAAGAAGCGACAGTAGAGGCAGGAGGCGACAATGATGAGAAACACGGAGTGGATCGGATGGAAAACGGCAGAGCGGCGGAAGAGAAGAGAGCGGAGAAGACGGGGGAGACGGTGAGGAAAGGGGAAACGGAGGAGAAAGCTGAGAAGCGAGAGGGGAAGGGAGAAACGGGAGGAAGAAACGGGGGGGAGACGAGAGCAGCTCTTACCTCAAAGGCAGCGGGAAGAGGAGAACGGGAGGCGACATCGACGGGACCGGGGGCGCCGCTGCGAAGCTTTCCTGCTGCAGAGGAAGAAGACGAAGAAGAAGACGACGACGACGACGGCGAAGACGAAGAAGAAGAAGAAGAAGAAGAAGATCGATGGCGGCGATGGCGGCGATGGAGGACGTCGTCGTCGTCGTCGTCGTTCTGCGGCGCAGACGATCCAAAATTTGCAGCGAAACGCATTTAAGAGCTTTATATACTAACTCCCCCAAAAAATGAGAAAGAAAAAAGAAAGAAAGAAAACCAGGAATTTGTTTCTTCCACAACATATTTGGGGAAATTCCCCCCCAAAAAACGCAACAAAATTCCGGCATTTTTTCAGCGCCTTCCTTGCCAACAAACCCAGAAAAAAAAAAGAAAAAACTTGCGGATCAGCAACTGATCTTAAAACAAATCTCACGCGCAATTGGGCCCGAATCGGCTCGTTGCGAGTCTCGATTAGCATCGAATTTGGTCGACGGATTGATTTCGATACTCGAGCGGTTGATTTCGATACTCGATTGATTGATTTCGACACTCGATTGATTGGTGAATTCCGAATCAGCACCTTAATCAGCCGATTAGGTTTTCTAGGATTTGAGAGCTTTCGTTAATCGAGAATAATAATCATAAAGAATCGATGGGGAACTATTTTTTGGCGCCTTGCCAAACCCAGAAAAACTGCGGATCGACGCCTGATCTTAGAACAATTTCACGCGTAATTTCTTTTGATTAGCAGCAACACAGGATTCAGCTCCAACATGGTTGTTTCCACCTCCAACATGGTTGTTTCCAGCTCCAATCACATAGACAAGTCCAAGTAGTGATGAGAAATAGTCAGACCAAAATTTACTCCAGTTTGTTTGATAATTTGTAATGAGTAAATTGACCTAACTAATGGAAGGATATTATTTTGGGGAAAAAAAAACACAGGATTCAGCTCGCTGCGAATCTCGATTAGCATCGAACTCAATCAACGGATTGATTTCAATGCTCGAGCGGTTGATTTCGATACTCGATTGATTGATGAATTCCAAATCAGCACCTTAATCAGCTGATTAGATTTTCTAGGATTTAAGAGCTTTCGTTAATCGAGTAGAATAATAATACTAATAATAAGGAATCACTGGGGAACAAAATTTTTAGCGCTTGCCAAAGTTAGAAAATTGCGAATCAACGGCTGGTCTTAAAACAATTTCACGCGTAATTTCTTTTGATTAGCAGCAACACCAGAATCAGCTCATTGCGAATCCCAATTAGCATCGAATCAACAGATTGATTTCAATACTTGAGTACTCGATCGATTGATTTTAATACTTGATTGATTGATGAATGCCAAATTAAGACCTTAATCAACTGATTAGGTTTTCTAGGATTTAAAAGCTAGAAAATTGCAGATCAACGCCTGATTTCAAACAATTTCACGCGTAATTTCTTTTGATTAGCAGCAACGCCAGAATCAACTCGCTTGCGAGTCTCAATTAGCATGGAATCAAGGGATTGATTTCAATACTCGATTGATTGATGAATGCCAAACGAACACCTTAATCAACTGATTAGGTTTTCTAGGATTTAAGAGCTTTCCTTAATAGAGTATAATAATAATAATAATAATAATAATAATAATAATAATAAAGAATCGATCGGGAACAATTAGTGGGAAGAGGTTAGGAGCTAATTGTTTTTATTTTCTGTAATTTCCGATTTTCAGCCAAGCTTTAATAAAATGTACAGATTTAGATTTTGTTTTTTTGGTTCGGAAAAACGGAAAAAAGAAAAGGAAAAAAAAGGGGGGGGCCTGAGTGAGAGCGACAGTGAAGAGAGAGGAGAGAGAAAATGGGGCTCAACAAAAAAGTACGCTTTCGTAATGCTCGGGAAGTGTCGGGAAAAAAGAAAAAAAAAGCAGGAAAATGATTAAATACAATAAAAAAAGAATGCATGTGTATGTATGTATGTGTGCGCATTCGCCATGTACCATGCCATGCCGCGCATGCCTCCATGCCATGCCACGCATGCCTCCTTGTCATGACACGCATGCCTCCATGCCACATGCCATGCATGCCTCCATGCCACATGCCATGCATGTGTGTGCCCATGCGAGGATGGTGGATCACATAAAGATGTCGCGGCGAGGCTTCCATACCATGCCGTACCACACCATACCATGACATGCCATGCCATGCATGCATGCATGCTGCGCATCCATACATACCCGTCATGCATGCATGCAGAACACGCATGCCACGCATGCATTGCGTGCATCCATCTGGGCATGGGCATGCTGCACATGCAAGGATGGCATTCACATGCATGCCAAGCTGCATCCACATGCATGCCAAGCTGCATCCACATGCATGCCAAGCTGCATCCACATGCATGCGTGCATGCGGAGCGGGTGCTGCTTCCACCACGTGGGCATGCATGCATGCATAACAGAGGGGTTGGTTGGCATGTATCCAATCCATCATGCCATCCATCCATCCATCCATCCATCCATACAACCCTAGCCTGCACCGCATGCGACCCATGCATCCATGCATGCTTACACATACAAGGGCATGCACATACATACCAAAGCTACATGCACACATGCACATGCATGCATGGCGTTATGCGGGGCATTGCATGACAGAAGGGGGTTTGGTTGGCAGATAGATGGCGGTCGTCGACGAGCGTTTTCGGCCGTCGGATCTTTTCGGGCGAGAGAGGAGATCGTGGGTCCTCCCGAATTTCCAGGCTTGTCGGATCTGCTGTGCCCGATCGGCGCATCATCGATCGATCCCATGTTCCTTCCTGAGAGAGCTATGCGTAGATCAAGATCTTCTTCAGGCTCAGGTTCTCGTGACGATTTTACGGTTTTTTTCTCATAATCACGATCATCATCATCACCACCACCACCACCATCATCATCATCATCATCATCATCATCATGTTTTACGGTTTTTACTCACAATCATCATGATCATCACCATCATCATCATCATCATCATCATCATGTTTTACGATTTTTTCTCACCATATTCATCATCACCATCAGCATCATAATCATAATCATCATCATCATGTTTTACGATTTTTTCTCACGATCATCATCATCACCATATTCAGCATCATCATCATCATCACCACCACCATCATCATCACCACCACTATCATCATCATTATCATCATGTTTTACGGTTTTTCCTCATCATCATCATCACCCCACCACCATCATCATCATCACCATCATCATCATCATCATCATCATCATCATCATCATCATCATCATCATCATCATCATCATCATCATCATCATCATCATCTTGTTGTTTTTACTGGGCAGGAATCAGGGTCGAGCGAACAACAAATCAAAGACGCTGGCTGTGCTGCTATTGCCCAGTTCTGCGCAGCGAACAGGAGCTGTTCGATATCTTCCTTGTTGGCAGTATATAAACAGGCTTTAGCGGTTTCGATCTCCTCACCCTTCATTCTTCGATGAACTGAATAAACGGAAAAATTAGCCCACAAAACAGCTAGCCAGCTGCTCGGCGTGAAAGTTAAAAAAAAAAACTCCTTCTGATTTTCCCTGCAAGCCGCCGATCCGCGATCTACTTCTTCAGCTCCCTCCCCTCTTTCCTCTCCGTGCCGAAAGCTCCTCCGAGCGCATTTAAGAAGCAGAAGAAGCAGAAGAAGCAGAAGAAGAAGTGGCTCGTTACCAACCTCGCGTCGAACATTACTGTTGGATCAGGTTCCTGTAAAAAGATTTTTGTTTTTTGTTTTTTTAACCCCACCATCCTTCCCCTTCATGTTCGCATCTGTAGGGTCGCGAAACTACTGTCGTAGCAGTCGCTGGCCTTGACAACAGGGGCCCCATGTTGCAAGTTTTGCTTGCTCATCTGACCTGCTTGTCGAACACGCGCCTTTGATTGTTGTTTAGGTTCTATGATTGCCTCTTATCACAGATCGATCTGCGAGTGATACGCAGATAGATAGATATATATATATATATACACGGCCGCGTCAAGAGAGAAACAGAATGGGATTAAGGGTGTCTAATCGCACCGAGCACACTCTTTTATGCGCAAAGAGCGCAAATAATGCTACACAGTGCCATCTGTGTCCCATACCACAGAATATTATGTCTCTGTCATGCCTCAGATGTCAAATTGCATCGATCCGACGAGAACCTTGTTCTTTAATTGATAAACACCAGCGATCTGGAAGCTCGAAACCAAACAGTCGATTACTTGCCGATCGGAATAAGAAAGCCTGAACCAAACAGTGGATTCGAGATCGACCAAAACAAGGAATCTCGGACTACACCCTGTCTTAGCAGAAGTCGATTAGGATAAGCAAGCTCGAACTATGCTGCCGATTTTTAGAAGTCTGTCAGAATAAGGAAAGCTCGAAACTAAACTGTTTGATTAGATAGATAGAAGTCGGATCAGAATTACGGAAGCTCGAACCAAACTGTCGATTAGCAATCGAAACAAAATAAGGAAGCTCAAACTAAACTGTTGATTAGAAGTCAATCAAGCTCAAACTAAACTGCTGATTAGCAATCGAACCAAATTGTTGATTAAACGTGTCAATTAGGATAAGGAAGTTCGAACTAACACTGTTACGAGCTTTATAGATCGAAACCAAACCAAACCAAACCAAACCAAACCAAACCAAGCCAAGAAACCATAAAGCAAAGCCATCTCAGACGTTGAAATCGCAGTTTCTAATGTCCTATTGACCAAACCATTAAAAGCTAAGCCTGGAACCGCTCGAAACATCCATCACATTAGTCACTTTCTAGCATTGATGAACATTACCCGACTCTCACGCTATGCAAGCATCATCAGTGAATGTGGTTATCTCATCTACGTCATGCATACATATAGCACAGACTTCGATTCCTGAATGCGATTGGATCTGTGAAACCCAAAATTTCGGTGAAAAGACTAGAGCAAAAGAATTCCAAATATGTTACAAGCATTCGAATATCGAACGCGTTTCTGTTATCATGCTGGTTGACTCCGCACTCTGCAGCGAGATTCAAGCTTGGATCTCATGTCAAAACCTCCAATTTGGGCTCAGCAATCTATCTGGGTTTGGAATGGCATTGACAGCAAATCATGTAATGCTGATGATGGGCATTCCTACTGCAAATCTGTCATAGAATGGTGTTAATACTGCTTATGGCCATTCCTACAGCAAAATCTGTGTTAATGCTGATGATGGGCATTCCAACTGCATATCTGTCATGGAATGGTGTTGATACTGATGATGGGCATTCCTACAGTAAATCTGTCATGGAATGGTGTTGATACTGATGATGGGCATCCCTACTGCAAATCTGTGTTCATGCTGATGATGGGCATTCCAACAGCAAATCTGTCATGGAATGGTGTTAATACTGTTGATGGGCATTCCTACTGCAAATCTCTCCTGGAATGGCCCTGATACTGATGATGGGCATTCTGTAGATTAAAGGGTGACTTCAAAAGAACTTCCATTTCACTTGATGATTCCATCCATGACAAGCAGGTTGGATGCAAAAGGCATATGGCCATGGAGATCCTCGGGGAGAAACGTAAGGTTAGAAAATCGCAGATTGCATCTACTGCTCTGATGGGTAAATACTTGGTACTAATAAGAAGAGCAATGCTGCTACTGTAGATGATGATGATGCTCTCAAGTAATGGCAGCTCTCCATGCAAAACAGCTTCTGTGCAATTTCCTGGACTACAGTCCTGAATGACAGGAGAAACAAAATGCTCTAGATCCTTTTTGTTTTTTTAACCTTCCAAGGACTCCGGGTGAAGCCGAAGACCAGATTCTACCCATGCAGGGATCTGCATCAAAAGCTTTCGCAAAATCAGTCAACACTACACTGAGATAATCTGTGCATAAGACTGCACCAACAATCTGACTGCCTATGCAAAGCAATATAATCCCATTGCCTATGAGGGCAACAGTATCTCTTTTGTGTCCTTCTGATCTATCGCAGCTGTCGTGCCATCTCAGTAAGTCCCTGAAGAACGACTGAACACCGCCAAAATCTTTTGGCATACTGTTCATACATTCATTACATTGCAGTTGAAATAGGTCCATCCACATTCGAAGGAAGAAGCTTGTTTTTCTAAACACTGCATATGATGGAATTTTGATAATACAAGCTGAATATCATATTCAAACATGCCACTTGATCGATCATAACCAACACCGTTGCGGTTGTTTAACTTTCTTTTCTCATGTTCTTCTTATGTGTTCTTATCTACTGCAGCTGTCGTGCGATCGCAGTAAGTCCCTGAAGAACGACTGAACACCACGAAATCTTTAGGCATACTGTTTACACATTCATTATGTTGCAGTTGAAATAGGCCCATCCATATTCAAAGTTCTTCAAAGGAAGGAACTTGTTTTTCTAATCACTGCATATATGATTGAGTTTTCATAATACAAGCTGAATACCATCTTCAGATATGCCACTTGATCGACCATAACCAGGATCATTCGGTTTGTTGTTAAAATTTCTTTTCTCATGTTCACTTTGTAGCTTTTGCCCATGTGTATCTACCATCCCTTTTCTTGGGGAGTACCTGCGGAGTAGAGACCAGTTGAGGATTTTATGCATTTCCAACACGGAGCATGTATGTAAAAGAAACCCACCCTTGATCTATCATTTCCTTGTATACACACGAATACTCCTCCCACCGATTTGACAGTCGTAAGCACAACAAAACACGACTGCATGTCTGAAAGGAGGGTTTGAAATCTGACGTTTTGAACCAGCCTAATATCTGCAGACCAAACAACAATATGAGAACTTTCTGCACTTAGGAAATAAGCAGAACCAGCTCAATAATCTATCATGAACTTTGCAACAAACCTCAATACACCTCCTCCAATTACCAGCGTTGGCAAAACAGCTAATGAGGATGTCATATGTGCCTGGTTTTGGTTCCACGCCCATTTCTTTTAGCTTGTAGAATACCTACAAACAGATTTCCTACAAGTTACTCTTTCACAATATTGGACAGTTATCAGTGACTTGGTTATATGTGATGCTCCATCTAAATATTGAAAATTTAAAACAAATCCAAAATATTGATAAAAAGCTTGTCAGATATGCTGCCGAGCTCAAGGAGATATGTAGTAAAGAAAGATGGCAATGAGATTAAGCAGACAGTGACAGATCCTTCTGTCTATGTATGTACACATACACACATGTTACATATAGAGATACAACGTGTATATATACATACATGTACGTAATACATATACATATACAGGCATAAATACATACATACATACATACATACATACATATATGTATGTATGTGTGTATATGATATGTATATGTGTGCATGATATATAGGACTGCATACAACGTAACCTTTCACTATTGTTCTCACGTATGAACAAAGCTCCAAACTTCAACTCTATTGTTAATGGGTAGATTATTGCACACTACCTTCATCAGTTCTGCAAGTTTTCCACTCTTCCCAATACAAAGAAGCAATTGTTCTGCCATCACATGCGTTACAACTATTCTTGAACTTTGCATTTTCTGAAAGAATATCAAAGAGCTCTTCCAATCTCTGAGCCTAGCCAACAGAAAGGACATGTAAGCAGTAAACATTTGCAAAAAATAGAAGAAAATATCTCAGTTACTCAATAGTTTTGTAGTCTGACTTGACTTAGGAACCTAGGAATCCTTTCTGGTGCAGGAGAGCAATTCTCAATATTGCACTGTTAAGAAGCAGGAGGAGAAGAATTTTCTTGAATCTTAATAATCATACTTTGTCCATGCACGCACTTTTAGGGTTGAAACCCACAGCCTATTCATTTTGAAGCACATCTACTGTCACTGTATTTACACCCATATTCTATAGAATTTTGTTGGAGCTATGTTCCAGAAAATGGGACATTCTATTATCTATACTGTCGTAGTACAAATACAATTCAATAGGTAATGTAAATTCTTGTATTTCATGCCTTCCGAGTGTATATTTCACACAAAAACAACATATGCACGTAATTTTACATGAGTGAGAATTTGCTTACAGAAGGAGAAGTTCGGCGTTAGAAATTAATCTTATAATTAGCTGGGTGTTTGAACATAGGACACAAATGCTTTAAGGGCCTTACTTGCAGCAAGCATTGAAAAGTTCTGTATACGTCACTCCGTTGAAACAAACATCATTCTGCAACATCTTTTCAGCAATCTTTAAAGCTTTCTCCGGATGGCCATTCCGGTTGAGACAAGACAGTAGAGCCGTGTATGCAATGACATCTGGTATAATTCCCTCTTTTAGCATTCCCTCAAAAATCTTATTTGATTCTTCCAGTAGTCCTGTATGAAGAGCATGCAGACATGATTTTCTGTAAGCTTGATATTAGAGCATAATGGTTTTCCAAAATTAGAATATCAAAACAGATAGTAGTACCAATGCTGGACATTAGACACATTATGCTGGCAAAACCAGTAACAAAAGTTTTAAAATGTAGAAGCTTTTGATGTTACTTATTTGCTTAACAAAGCTTCGAAGGTGTACTCCTATCTTTGATTAGGCATAAGCACAAACATAAACGTTTGATTGAATCAAGAGTACCTTTTGCACCATAAGCACAGAGTAAAGAAGTATAAGTTATCACATTTGGTCGATGACCAAGTCTTTTCATGTTATCAAAGACCATCTGTGCTTCCATATGCATACCCTATTTCAAAAGAAAACGAAATAACTGATAAAACTAATATATGGAACGTAAGTGAGAATGTTTTTCACTGCCCATACCTTCTTTGCATAGATATCTATCATTGAAGTGGAGGCTTCCACAGACAATCCATGTGGTCTGGAAGCCATCTCATCAAAATATTTCCGTGCTTGTATATGATCTCCCAATGCTCCTGATATTCTTATCAGCAACCCATATGTGATTTCGTCAGGAGAAATGTCCTCTTCTTGCATACTCAGATACAGGTGCTTGGCAGCCTCATATGCACCTCCTTCGATAAAAACTGTTAAAGCAGAATTGCAAATCGCAGCATCTAATTCTACACTATGTGTTGCTGCCTCCGAAAGTATGAGTTGTGTCTTCTCAATGTGCCTCCCTTTCCTACATGCGATGAGAAGGGTGCAAATTGTGACACTGTTCGGATGAATCATCTTGCTTTTCATCTCATTGAAAATGCGCATTGCATCATCAAGCTTTCCTGCCACACTGTATGCATTGATCAATGCATTATACACAACTACACCAAGCTTCAGTTTCTTTCTTCTGACTATTTCAAAGATTTCTTCAGCTTTCTCTGGTTGGCCAGCCTTTCCATAGGCATTGATCAGCGATGTGTACGTAATGATATTGGGACTATGCCCAGAATCCTTCATCAGAGTAAAAAAATTGATTGCTTCATCGTGCAAACCAGCAGAGCCATATGCACCAATTAAAGTGTTATATGAAAAAACATCTGGAACAAAACCTTCAGCAAGCATCATCTCAAACGTGGACTTTGCATCTGAAAACCGTCCGCATGCTCCATAGACATGCATGACTGTATTGAATGTCACCAAATCTGGTTTGCAGTTACTGAGCTCTGAATTCTGCATATTGTAGAAAATTCCTATGGCTCTACTATACTGTTCCGCCTGAGACAAACATTTGATGAGGATGTTATAAGTATACCTATCCATCGGGAAGTTTCTAGCCTCCATTTCGTTGAAATAGGAAATTGCTTTCTCATGTTCACCTCCATTTTTTAACGCAGACATGATGATATTGTGTGTCACAATATCGGGTCCCACACCATTATCCATCATCTTCCTACAGATTTTCAGTACTTGCTTCCAGTTTCCAATACTCCCGTATGCACTAAGTAGATTGTTGTATGATTGTCGAGTTGGCGGAACCTTCAAAATAGTAAGTAAGAAACTTAGCTTAATCTACATATAATAGTGAGCATAGAACAAGGTATTATACCAAAGAGCCTATAAATAGCATCCGAACAGTCAGAACTTGTGCCTAAAACTGCCAGAACCTCAGCCGAACAAATTTGTATGCCTTAAGAAATTGCATAGTACCCCAGCTCGTAGCATCTCATCAAATATCTCATTTGCCCAGTCCAACTGGTGAGCTCGACCATGGACATTAATAAGAGCATTATATGTTGCTGCATCAGGTTTACATCTGAACACAAATGGAGGACACATCAAAATTTAAGTCGATAATGATATGTATTTACAATTATTGACCAGCACAGATATCTTTTAGACACACTTTAATTGGAAGAGAAGAGAGAGTACCTCCACTTTTGCATCTCCTTGAACAAGGCACGAGCAACTTCTAGTCTATCATGTCGAACATACAAACGAATCATGTCATTGTAGATATCAGTACGGGCTCTATATAGTTCCTGATTCTTCATCCAATTGAAAACCCGGCTGCTCTGTTCCAAAGCTCCCGTTTTTGTGATTTCCTGCCCAAAAAATCAGTCTTCTTACATCCACTGAAAAAGTAATGAAATTGCACACAAAGATGATTCAGAAAAAGACATCTAAATGTGGGGGGAATCAACCCTAACTATAGAACTTGTTGAGAAACGGAACAAGTACATTACTGTCAACCTACTGCCAACCCATTAGAAACCTTCACAATTTTACTGGTGCAATGTTTTCAAGCCCTAACTGGACACTCATGTTTTATTGAGGAAATTTTGGATGTTACCTACCTTTAAGATGACATCAGCTAGCATATGCATCCCTCATCTTTTAGTGTTTCTGGGCCTAGGACAGTTGGAATGATCTGTTATCGATTTAGTCGTTAGCATCTTTTGCACATTTCCTCTGTACCTAGACGTTTCTGAGAAAATATAAATACAATTACATGCAATTGTTCTCTTCCGAAGGTCAAAAATCCTGTGTAGTAGCTTGGAATAATGTCTTTCAGCAATACAATAGCCATCATTGCTTAGAATAAAGAGCCCTAAAGCAGAAAAAGAATTAAAGAGCCCTAAAGCAGAAAAAGAATGTGGTTATTCCATCCATAATTACGTAATAGGGTAGAACATGGCAAACATGATGTCTGGAGCTAACACTTATAACATGCTATTGCTCCCTCTACGACAAGCATGGAAAGTACAGCAAAAAAAAACGTGTTTTTCCTCTAGTAGCATACTCCATGCTTTGAGGAACTTCCTTTACAGGATCCTCAAAAATTACTGTATGCTCGCATCCTCTCCTTTGATTTCAACATAAAAAGGAAAGAAAGAAGAACCTCCCAAAAAAATATTCAAACATGTTGCAGAAAGAGGAAGAAAAAGAGAAATACGATTACCTTAATGAGAATTGGGAAGTTTTTCCTGTTGAATCTACCCGTCCAGTGATTGAGAATTCCACCAATGTCGCCTTCCTTGTCCATGGAGAGGATTCTTTGAACGAGCTCACTGATATCCCAGTCGTATTGGGAAGATCTCTTTCTATCCACAAGCTTCTTTAACCTTTTCGGCATGTGCTTGATCGTCGCAACGAAAGGTAATGGGCGCCCAAGGTGTAGCCCCTTATCATAATCAACAATATGGCTGTTATCTTTCACCATCTCAATAAAGGACTGAGGAAGGCCCTTATCATCACTATCAACATCGTGTTTTTCCTCACCACGGATCATTTTGACAGAAGATGATGGTATATTGAGATGATCACCATCATCATAATCGATTTTGTGCTTCTTGACCTGCAATATTGCAGTCAAAGGTGGCATCTTTCCAATTCTACAGTAAACATTCCATTTGTTGGTCTTATCCTTAGGATGGCCTCCCTTAAGGCGAGATGGTGGCTTAGTGTAAAAGCCCCGATCGACGTTACCATTATTTTGCTTATAGATTATTTCAATTGTAGAAGCTGATACGTTGACACGAAGCCCTTTGTCATCATAATCTACAATTTTCTTCGTGCTGTCTGGCTGGTTACCATGGATTTTTGCAGGAAAGTCGAGAGAGGAAGAACATGGAACCTTGAGGTGAGTGAAGCCCAGCATTTCAGAAGCATAGAAAATCACGTGTTCTCTTTTAGAGAATGAGCAAGTTCTACTCAAAAAGGATCATCGTGCCTCACTCCTTAGGAAAAGGGCGTTCCTTTTCGTGACCGCAAAGAAAGTCTGCTTAGATCAAATTTATGATTTTCGGAATTCCTATCATGCTTGCAGAAGCCATTTCCCAGTGGTTGGATGCAGGCGCAGATTACAAGTCCAAACAAGAACATAGCCATCGGATTTCCTTGAGCATCCATGGCCCACAGTCTCCTTCTCCGAGGAAGCAAACCAGGCCCGAAGAGGGAGGACAAAGGAGAGAGCACCAACCACGGAATGGGGCTAAGGTCCAGGAGCTTTGCCCGGGGTAGGGCACCTTGCGCGTCATTTACATTCGCTGGAGCAGGAGAGAGGTGGGGAACGACGGAAGCGATACCCGGAACGATTCTTCCGCCTCCTCCTTCCGGACGAAGACTAGGTCTTTCTCCTCCGTGATTCTGTGGCGATCTATGGCGGCAGAGCTTCCCTGTTTCCTTGCCACTCGCTCCTTCTCCGCGGCGAGCTATGGCGAGCTCGAGCTATGGCGACAGAGCTCCCCTGTTTCGACCACCGAAATCCTGTCGTCTGGAGATTTGAGGAGAAGTCCCGAGTTCGAATCTCAAAAACACTTCAACAACAAGAATATGGCTCTTGCACCCTCAATCTATCATCAATTTGTAGGGCTTTTTTCTATGGTTTAAACGTTTCTAGGGTTTTGGGTTTTAGGGTTTTAGGGTTTTAGGGTTTAGGGTTTGGGGTTTTAGGGTTTGGGGTTTGGGATTTGGGGTTTGGGGTTTCGGGTTATATTATCGAAGCTCAAGTGATCGAAGTTTAGGGTTTTGTCGAAAACACCTTTATCGTCAAATCCCCCATTTTTTCCGTGAGAAGTTGAAGCGTCTCTACATTACCATTGTCGGATCAAGAATCTGACCCTTGCATCCTCAATTTGTCATCAATTTGTAGGGCTTTTTTCTA
>JBBBWG010007002.1:22507-53824 GCA_037176905.1 Azolla pinnata | reverse complement strand
CAACACATCGATTTACATACACCCAGATCCCATACATACACATTCATATGCATGTGCATGTGCATGTGCATGTGCATATGCATGCATACAATTGTGAACTCTTGGTCAACCATAACATACATACATGTGCGCCTCGTATACATACATACACTATGTTCATGTCTCTTACGTACATACGTACATGCACGCACACATACATACATACATGCATGCAGACACACATACATACATGCAAAACGCACGCACACATACATACATACATACATACACCCATGCATGTATACATAGCTTTAATGTAAATAGAGTTAAAAAAAAAAGCATTCACAAAAATCATGCCAATAAATAAATAAATAAGAAAAAATACATATCTAATATACATATAAAAATAGAGTTAAAAAAAATGGCATTCACAAAAATCACGCCAATAAATAATAATAAATAGATTACTTAATTAATTAATAAGAAAAAAATGATATAATTGTATGCATGTATATCCGAAATTTTCTGGCTACAGAACAATACTCAATATATTATGTGACTATAATTAGGGAAAATTACCCTAAAAATGCATAACAAATTGCATCGTAACGCTCATCAAAACTTACATATAACAACCTACTTTTGAAAATGAACGACCATATCACTGCTCGTGAGTCCAATTAAAACGTCAAATGAACCGATTGATCAACGCTCGATTACTAGATGAACACCGGACCAACGTGCTGCTGATCAGTTAATTAGAATCTGGGTGATTAGCTGTGGTAATCGAATACGGCAACGGAATCGATCAGGAATCGATTAATCGGAAGCGATTAGGAATAAAATCGATTGGGTGCTGATTAATACTCAGTGGGACGATAAGATCAGGCGTTTAAAAACGTATTCCTCTTGTTTCTGCTCCTTTTTTTTTTAGCGAAATTATCTCCCCTTTTGATTTGAATCTATTTGATTTTTTGTTTTTCTGATTTCTCGCTTCGTCTTGTGTCATGTTAACATATCATACGTTTCTTGTGCACATGTGCAGAAGAAGAAGAAGAAGAAGAAGAAGACGAACACAGAAGAAGGAAACGAAACGCTATGGAGCTTCTCCACGCTCCTTCCTCCTCCCATCGCCATCTCTATCGTCCCCATCCTCATCACCTGCGCAGCGATGGCGGAGCTTCCGGCGGAACCGACAGAGAAGGCGGCGTTTCATCCTTCAACGAGGAGGAAGACACGGAACAAGCTCTCCTCCTTCCTTCTCCTTCTCCTTCTCCTCCCCCTCCCCCCCCTCCTCCCCCCTCCTCGTCTGCTCCCTCCAACCGGAACGGTATTTCCGATCTCCCTTCCTGGCGGCTCAGCTTCCATGAATTCCAGCGCTCCGATCTTCCGGCGGCTAATAATGCTTCCGCCTGCTCGTTCAACGATTGCCTCTCGCGCCTAGGTATGGATGAGCTCCCCCCCTCGCTGCTTTATCTTTGTCGCCGCGCGATTCGCGGTTCCCGAAAATGCGTCGAACTTGTTGATGGTGACAAGGACGACGAGTATTTCTTGTTCCTTCAACGAGTTTCTGTAGGTCCGGTCGCCTTTCTTTTTCAGTGGTTGTCTCTTTGTTCTGCGTGCTTTCTATCTTGAAGATGTCCTGAAATTGATGATGATAATGATGATTCAACTGAGGTTCCGCTCTCCTTAGACAACATCGCCAAAAGTCCCACTTTTGAAGTTTTTCTTTCTTAATGTGTGTGCTCCACACAAATCTCATCGTTTGCTGTGGTTTTATTATTTGTTTCCTTTGGAATGGTTCTTGCTATATGATGATAAAATGTCTTTATGTTTTTTTTCAAACATAATTTACTCCCTCCCTGAAATTTCTGATCTTTCTGGGTTGGATTATGTTGTTCCCTGAAAGTTTCAGACGTTCCCGCAGATGCTTTTTTTGCACCTGGAGCGTCATTTGTGTAAACTGCGTGAAATTTGCATGTGTCGGACTGGAAGAAATTCTGATACTGCTCTCCATGAATTGATCTTTTCTTTAATAGAAGCTCGAATATCCATTTTCTCCTTGTTTTTAATGTGTCTTTATTTATGCCTTTTTTCATCTAGTCATTTTGGACTTACCAAACAATAATGCTGATTATTTCTCAGCCATTGTTCGGGACAAATAAAAGCACTTTTGCGTGTTTCTGAGTGCATCATATGAGTGCCTGCTTAAGCCATTTCTTCTGATAATGAAAGGCTTGTCTTATTTTTCTATGTTTTTGGTGTTTCTAATATGTTTCTTTTTCTCAAAAGGTATTGTGGACAAAAATTTATGCCTTCTGAGACTTGGTTCAATCTTAATTCTCCAGGCTCAATGAATAGAGTGGATGAATATTATCAGCAACAAGAAGAGATGCTGGAAGGATTCATGAAAATGGATGACCTTACTGACGAAGATACATCTGAATATTTATCTAAGGTAAGGTGTGATCTGCATCTACCTTTTGAGTTGCTAGTAAAGTTTCTACTGTCGATGGTGTAGTTTTTACAGGATTTTAAATGTGTAGGTCACATTTTGATGATTTGCATGAAAAAGCCATTTCTGTTAGATATTGCTCCTGTGGAAGTATCCTTTCGTGGAATCTAACCTTCACTTCCAGAGATTGAGGAATTTCTGGATATCAAGAAATTCAATCTTAGTATCAAGACGCATGATGCTTGCTTATGTCGATATTCTTCCTAAGGATAGGAATGCCAAGCATAGAAATTGGATAACCAAATTTCAAGAGTTGGCTAATCTTTGTTATGTTTTTGAGAAACTCGTGCCATATGTCAGGCTTGCAGTCACAGTCACAATCACAATCACATGGAATATCCATTATCTATAGATGTAATATCACATGAATGAAGTCATGAAAATTTTTGCCTGTTCCATTCCCAGCTGTATTGATTGATGTTTTATGTGACTGAATCTAGTGTGATATTGGTTGGCATGATGCATTGCTAGCCATTTCGTTATTTGATATGATAGGAAAGCATTTCTGTGTCAAATGTAACAGGTTTTCGTGTGTGAAATTAATCCAGGACCGTATACACAATATTATTAAGTGTAATAACTTTTTGGATTCAGAATTCCTTAAAGAGATATAAACCGATGAAGACCAAGACTGGCCAATTTTGAAATGCAATGTTTCTTATATGGTCTCTAATTTTGATTACAGCAGTACAGAGATGAAGTGGCAAGAAGTGAGAAAAGGGCAATTCAAATCTCAAACTTGGCAAACCTTATCTTGTTCCTTTCAAAAGTCTACGTTTCAGTCATAACATTATCATTGGCGATAATTGCATCAACATTGGACTCGTTATTGGACCTGCTTTCAGGACTCATTCTATGGTTTACTGCCATATCTATGCAGCAACCGAATCCCTATCTTTATCCCATTGGGAAGCGACGAATGCAACCACTTGTATGTGATTCTACTCTATATTGATCACTTTGTATGTATATCATGAATTCGTGTTTGAGATGTTCCGTTGAAATTCTGCTGTTTCTGGTAGTGTACAAATAGAGCATTCATAATCTTCCATTTTCAGCGGATTTATTCTAACAGCTCATATGCAAAGAAATAGGAAATGATAAAACGTTCCAAGAAGTCTTTTTGGAATGTATACAAGGCATTTGCTGTGCGTTAACTTGCTGTATACTGCACATATGGAAAATGATGGGAGCTGCAAAGAAGAATCTATTCGTATACGCCTCAGAATATATATAGATTGATCCTGGCAGCGTGTGATAGTTAATTCTTTCTTAAATCTATAGACAATCAAGGCTACCTACAAGATTTAGGATGTAAAGCTTGGAGCACAATCAGTTCCAGCTGGCTTACCAATTTATACATGTTATAGAGACAGAAGGAAAATTTATGTAGGCCGAACATCTCTCTTTTCTCTGATAATGAACTTGAAGATAGTAAAGCTGCCTGCCTGAGTATTGACTCACAGTTTTCATGTTGGCATTGGCAGTGAAGTAGGTTGTCAATAAGATTAGAGAATGCTGAGGCACATAGCCAGTTAAAGAAAGTGTAGAGCTATTCAATAAGAACTGTGCTATCTTGATATTTGGACTGGGATTCAGAAGATCAAATGTATGTGCTTTGGGTATTTTATGTAGTCCCCTCTCAAAAGTTTTCTCCCTTAAGCAGCCTAAATTAGTTGTTGATCTCAATTTCGTCACAATCTCCATTCCTTGTCCAAAACTTTTATGGTTGAAAGGAACATGTAAAGAATTGTGTAATGAGACAATAGTTGTTTAATACTACAGATTGAGGGTCGTATTCAAGAACATGGTAACAGATACTCAGCCTTTTTCCTCTAATGTTTGGTACGTGCATGCCAAGTTGCATTGAGATTATGATACTCTTAGTGAACAGATAGTATACATTTACTTTTGAAAGCTTTTCTGAGTCCTTTATTTTTTGTAATTCACTTTTCCTGCATTGCCGTTTCTTTTGCTCTTTTATTGATTCTGTTACTTGTAGTGAACTTATTTTGTTCAAAATATTGATATTCTGTTGCCATTGACAGGGAATACTTGTTTTTGCTTCAGTTATGGCAACACTTGGGCTTCAGATCTTGCTTGAATCAGGCCGCCAGATTGCTTATGGAGTATTGTGCCTTTCCCTCCCAAATTTTGTTTATGTGCATCACCCTTGTTACCAAATCTGGAGATATTAAGATGCTGCTTTTAAACTGAAAGCTAGATACATACTAAAATCTTCAAATTTTGGTTTTGGCAGGATAAGCAGCTTGCATTGAACAGGCATGACAAAATTTGGCTGGTTGGTGTAATGGTTTTTGTCACAATAGTGAAACTCATGCTCATGCTATATTGCCGGACTTTTAAAAACGAGATCATCCAAGCATATGCCCAGGACCATTTCTTTGATGTGATGACGAATTCAATCGGCCTTTTGGCTGCAGTTTTGGCTAATGAATTTTACTGGTGGATGGACCCGGCTGGTGCAATTCTGGTAAAAGAACAATTTAAAGTTTTTCCATGCTATATTTCAGTGGTTTTGAAGGTCTACGTTTGGATAAAGGGTTCTCATGATCTAATGTGTAACAGTTGGCGTTATACACGATAAGAACATGGTCGTTGACAGTGCTAGACAACGTAAATTCTTTGGTCGGCAAAACTGCGTCGCCAGAATACCTGCAAAAGATCACATATCTATGTTGGAATCATCATAAAGAGATTCGTCAGATCGACACTGTGAGGGCATATACATTTGGATCCCATTACTTTGCAGAGGTTGATATTGTTCTTCCTGCAGATATGCCTCTTCAACAGGCCCATGATATAGGAGAGTCCCTTCAGAATAAGTTAGAACGGTTACCTGATATCGAACGAGCATTCGTTCATCTTGATTATGAAGTGACCCATCGGCCTGAACATGGAAAAACATAGACTTGCTGCTTGAATGCGTGTCTTGAAGTAAAAACACCGACGAACAAGCGGGCTAACGGAATCTCCTCCCGAGAAACGCTTGTATTGTTGCCTTTTTCTACAATGGAAATTATTACGGCAAATTCTCTTCACAAATCTTAATAATAGTAAAGCGTGGAAAAAATCGTAACAGGCTTCTTTTGTTTGCCTCTGCTGAAATGTGAGGTTACAGGATGCAATAGTGCCATACTATGTTACCCTCAAAGTTTTGGACTAAGAGGAGGGAAGAGGTATGGGGTCCATTATCATAGTGCAAATGAGCTTTGTCTAATGTGTGTTTGGTGCAGTTCACCGAAGAAAATGATAATTTTCGCTGGATGTGGAGCTTGCAATTACCGAGTCGAACGAGCACAGGATTTGGTAAGACTTTCTAGTCTTGGGTTTCGACATGCCTTTGCGGATCAGAGATGATATATAAATACCTTTGGGAGGAAAGCTATCCCTCATGTATTCAATTATTTGTCCATTTTAGACACACTTTATATAATCTGTATTAACAGAATAATTGCCAAGAAGTGGTTGCAATTCACATTTTTAATGGCAAATTTGCTTCGATTTCGACTGCCCCATTTTGATATTCTACTCGTTTGTAGTCGGATCTGCAATTTCTAGTTCATTATAGTGTAATAACATTTGTCCCAAAAGGAAATCACACAATATTCTTCTACTCGATTTGAGACAGGACACAGGCTAACAGACATGCAAGATTCGTTCATTGGTCACAATAATTTTGCTCCTTGATAAATGAGCAAAATCTCTACTTTGATTGGTGCTTGGCTAAGGTGAAGATGGAGCTTTGAAAAGGCGCAGCGATTTGGCTTGCCAGCAATCTGATATGATTCATAGCTCATGGATGGTTAAGATTGGAACAATTGGATCAAAAACTTTGAGTTGCAATGGCTACATGTAATCTGCAATCTTGAATCTTGACTCAAAAATCACTCAAAGAGCTAATCCCTTAGTTGCTCGCGCGAAGATAGAGAAATATTTACCTTAATCATACGAGATTCACCGATGTAGACTAGACGACTCAAGCAAGATCAACTCGAGCAGTGGCAAGATCTTTCACAAGAAGCGGATCGAAAAGATCCCCATCTTTGAATATTAGACCTTTCCAGCAAGAACTAGCAAGCAACTACTGGCAAGTGCAAGGATTTAATATCCCACCACACCAACGAATGCAAATGTAAAAGAGCGATCATCATATGTGCAAATTAAATGTGTTCTTTGATTCTCTAGAGGGGGTCTTCGAAAGTAACTTAATCTGTCAATAAAAATGTGGAGGGATAAGGTCACAAGTGTCGGCGTTAGATGACAGTTCCTACAAACTAGGGCCATCAATCGAATCATGTTTCTTCCCAATCTGAACACAGTTTATAATACGAACACAAGCTTACAGGCAACATAGCTAAAACTGCAGATCGAGCCGAACTAACCCAGAACAATGAAAGCTAATCGAAGGCTTAATCTATCATTAATCGAGGCGATTTACATGACGATTATGAGAGTGAGTGATTGGACCACTCACCGACCGATCTTAATCCGGTCACGGCCATCGCTGATTACGGAAGCTCGTGAATGGGGACAGGTTGTTATCTGAGCGAAATCAATGGTAATTAGTTAAACTAATCACGCAAGCTAATTGTAATTGAAGATTTGGAGAGCTGATTAAGGGGGTAATTAGTCATTACTATTCCTAATTAATGAAGTAATCAAAACTTAGCTAGTTGAAGAAGAAGAAAGAAGAAGAAAGAAGAAGAAAGAAGAAGCAGCAGCTGAAGAAGGAGAAGAAGAAGAAGAAGAAGAAGAAGCAGCAGCAGCAGCACCAGAAGAAGAAGAAGAAGAAGCAACAGCAGCAGCAGCAGCAGCAGCAGCAGCAGAAGAAGAAGCAACAGCAGCAGCAGCAGCAGCAGAAGAAGAAGAAGAACAAGAAGTGAGCCGGAGGCAGTGGAGCGGAGGGAGGAGAAAGCAAAATACCGGAGTCCATGAATCTGCTTCGGATCTCGCTTCTTCTCGCTGTTTCTACATCTCTCTTGGCGTCTTGCCTTTGCATTGTCGCGCTATTCGGAGGTGATTCCATGCTTTGCTTTCCTGTTTGTACCCCCCCCCGCAACCTTTGCATTTTGCTCGCTTTCTAACAGTCGAGCAACTCCATTTCGTTTTGCTCTCTCCTCTTTGGATCCCGCAGGAAGATTCCCTTACAATCTCCCACCTGCTGTTTCTTTACGGGACCGCATCGCGCTTGAGAAGCTTCACAACAGTTTCCAGCAGTGCGTGGTAATGCCTAGCGCTCCCATATGAATATCTCTTACACCACATTTTGTGTCTCCGGCGATCGTTTCTCCTACACGTTCCTTTCATTTCACTCAATGTATCTTTTTCTTATTTCCTGTCTTTGTGCAAAGATGATCTTTTTGATCCCCTACCCATGCTATCTGTTTCTGAGTGGCCTTTGATTGCTTAATGCTGCACGAATATGTAGAGTTTATTAATGTATGACTATCGATCACATGGCCTACATGCAGATGTGTGCTTTGACTATCGTTGCTCTATACTTTCCAAACACATGATGTACATGTAATCAATTCAGTGAAGCTCATTAATGCGTAGGCAGTGTATATGCATCAACCACCTATACCATACATTCGCCTAATACATATATAACTCTCACATTGACATGTAGAGTGTACTGATGAATGACACTCTCCAGACCGTTCATCAATGGCTTAGACATATCTCACCCTACTTCTCTGGTTTCCTTGGCGTAGCGATAATCAATCACATTCATATTTATGTGCAGAAGTCCACATTCATTTCATATGGACAATGGGATGTAATGAAACCTATCTTTGTTTCTACAGAGGCTTTTTTTGCCATCACATTGTACTGAAAGGGTTCTGAGGTTCCCTTAGCTGTCTATTATTAATTTTTAATGCTCAGAGATACTCAGATATCCTTAAAGTTTTTTTTTTTATCTAGACAAGTTGTGGCTTATTTGCTTTTGTTTGTTCTGGTGATATTAGGAGTTTAATGGATTTGGACTACAAGCTGAATTCAAAGATGATTGTCATTTTATCATGAAATTTCCACGACACACCGTGCCCAAGTGGGTATGCTCTCCTTTTTCCACCAGTTCCAATTCATGTTTTTCCTGATGTGGGCAGTTCTTTCCTCAATAAACTGATTTGTTCCCGATGTGCAATAACAGAAGGACCCAAAGACAGGTCAGCTTGAAGGTTTAACATATGGGTTTAACATTTGCGAGGCATTGCTTCTGTGGGAGCAGGTTGATGATATCTTGATGTAATCTTTTGATGTTACTAACATTTTGGGTGAGCTGAAGCATTTCTTGTACTGGAATCTGTAGATACGTAATACGAGTACAATATTGACAAAAGAATACATTGAAGCATTGCCAAACGGATGGAAAACGTATGCATGGAAGAGAATCAACAAGGGGATAACTTTGTATGTCCTTAAAACCTTGATTCTGTTCCTTGTATTTAATGATGTAGGATCAAAACCTAGGAAGTAGAACTATTGAATATGAGCTGAATGATCTGATATGGTCATTCCATCTATGGGTAATTTGTTTTGGAGAAATAGTCTACTATTATTGTTACGAGCTGTAGATATTCAATTATGTGTATGCCCGAATGTTTGTACCAGCTTCACTCAATTCCTAATCCTACCATTTTCTTTTAAGGCGCAAACCAAGGCTTATTTTTTAGAATCGTATGTGGCTTCTTCAGTTGCATTAATGCCGCAACACCCCGACATTAGTCCATGTTGATCTCACAATGTAGTTTATGATTACTAATCTAGAAGGAATTGATGCTGTTGATTTTCATCCTAGGGATAAAAAATGATCAGCTAATTATACCTTTCTTTGCTTGATGAATGCCAGAAACAACTGTGAGAACAAGAGTCTATGTGAGGAAAAGCTATCACATGTATTACCTCAAGACCCCCCATTCTTCCCTCGTCAATATGGCAGGTGTGCCATTGTCGGCAACTCTGGTGACCTTCTTAAAATGAAGCTTGGGAATGAGATTGATGGATATGATGCTGTTGTGCGCAACAATGGTGCACCTGTTGCGGTAAGATTCTTCAACTGCATGTGATCATTTGCAGTCAGAACTGCTAGAAGCAGTGTTTTTACTGACCACAAAAGATTCAGGAAATTGCAGAATTACACTAAATATGTTGGAGAGAAGAAAACATTTCGTCTACTAAACCGAGGATCAGCCAAAGCTTTAGATAAAGTTGCAGAACTGGATGGTAAGAAACTGTGCGTGGATGAAACAAAAATGATTGCTGAAAAATCTGAGCCTGAAACGATTGCTTTGCGTATTAGGTACCGGAAAAGAGGTCTTGATCATCAAGACCACAATTCATGACGTCATGAACAAAATGATTGAAGTGAGCACTATCACCATCTAATAATTAATTTCTTGACAAGAGTTTTGTGACATATTTATTGTATATGATTCAACGAACAAAGACTAGATAGATATGAGATCTGTCTCAAGTGTTGGATAACGTTGGATGTTCATGCAAGTGCAGGAAGTGCCAATAGAGAACCCAGTTTACCTGATGCTAGGATCATCTCTTGGATCTGCGGCTAAAGGCACAGGACTGAAAGCTGTTGAGTTTGCTCTTTCAGTATGTGAAACTGTTGATATATATGGGTTTACGGTAGATCCAGGCTATGAGGAGTGGTGAGCAAATCATAACCGCTATTAGGCTAGATTTTGTTTTCTTTTACATACTTAAATTATACATGCAATGGACAACAAAGCTATTGCTTGGAACTGTATTGGTTACAGGACGAGATACTTCTCAGAATCCAGAGGCGGTCACACACCATTACAGGGAAGGGCATACTACCAGATGATGGAGTGTTTAGGAGTAAGTTAGTAGGCCATGCCTTTTTATTGACATTATTACGGAACATCACTTACTAATAGAAAGCATTAAGTACTCTGTGCCAAGAAGGCTCTAGAGACTAGTCAAAATATTATATATATTGTATCCATACATCCATACTTGCATATGTCAATGTATATGTGTTCTTCCAATTGTGCTTAATGTTTGAATTTTTAGATCAGCTTATGTGCCAAAAGAAAAATTTTCCACCTTTTTTTGTGTGTGTTTTCAGTTGATCACTATTCACTCTCCTATGCGGGAGAAGAGTAATCACAAGGTTGGAAATGTGCCTGACAAGGATACTGTACACAATGCGCGACTAGCTGCATGGAATCTTAGAGGGTACGTTTCATTCATGATCCCTAGAACCTGCCAAATGATGATTTTTCTGAGGATCGTTTTCTGAATCGGGCACCAAACAATGGCGCTCTGTGGTTCCTCGGATTCGTTCCAAAGTTGTGTTGCTGAAAGTAATTTCGTTGTGATTGCTGATAAAAGCATTCTTGGTTATCGTTTTCTGAATTGTGCACCAAACAATCGTGCTCTGTGGTTCCTCGGATTCGTTCCAAAGTTGTGTTGCTAAAAGTAATTTCGTTGCGATTGCTGATAAAAGCATTCTTGGTTCAAAAAAATACAGGAAAACGTTTTCCAACAACGGTGGGGGACCGCTGAATGCGTGTGCAATGTGGGCAGTGCGAGACGAGAAGACATCGAGGAAAGTGCCTGACAAGAAAGCTGCCAGGAGGCACTACCAGTCTCTAGGCGGCGTAACATTGTACCCATTAGATCAAAGTAAATCGCAGCAACTACTCTGCGTCACATCTAGAACGACTTCAAATCATCGATTGATGCAGAGGGATGTGGAATAGCTCTAATCTATTGACAAGGCTTTGTAGTTTGCATCGTTTCGTTTCGAGTGAGATATTCTGGTGTAACATTTAGGTTATTATACATCCTCAGATATCCACAGTTCCTATGGCCTTTGAGAGTAGTAGTTGCTTTCACTTTTTCTGTATGCTCTACTCTTTTCGAGTGTTACACAGATATCTGCCCTTGTATCATGTATCTGAGACGATCTTGATCCCATATTTAATTCTTTAAATTTGTTTCAAAGTCTTTGATAATACATTGCACTGATTTTCCCCATCTCCCTCGTAAGTTGCTTGATTGATACATTGCTCGAGTGTGAGATGATGAGCTTGTAGTTGCGACATGAATGTGTTGCTGATCCATATCTCCCTTGATGCTAACAGAGGAGCCTTCTGATTTTTGCCTTAACCCTCTTGCAAAACCATACAATTAACATCCTCTTAATTGTAAAAGGACTCATGCAGAGTTTGGAATGAGAGGTCTGTTTATTCGTTTTCCAACAGAGGAATGTTTAGGGTTTAGGGTTGAGAATTTAGCTGCTATGAATGTTGAAAATTTAGACTGAGGAATGAATTCCTTGATCCTGCTATGAATGTATAAACCACACCATCATCAGCATATGCAACCGCATCAGCTGGCCCAAAAATCAGCAGTGTACACATCTCCAATAGTTCACATGTGCTCAAGTTCAAATAGAAAGAGAGATTTTGCTACAATCATAAGGTGGAAAAGAGAAGCAAACCATTGTGTTGGAAATGGAATCAAATAAGCCAACATTATGAGAGCCTCTGTGAAGCCGCTTCATCGACTGAGCTCATGTTAAGATTACATAAGCATGTGGCCAATTGATTTGTTAGAATTTAAGCTCATGGAGTAATTGCAGCAGTATATTCTGATGAGCACAATATACACACCATCATGAGCAGAGAGATACTTCTGCTGGACTCAATCTGAGGGGATATTTGGATGAAGGTATGTGAATGCAATGAAAGATTTCATATGGCTCTTCCTGTCCATATCATTAGCGAAAACCTCTTCCTGTCCATAAAAAAAAGATAGATGGTATGTATACATTCACCACCTAACCTGATGAAAATTCGTTTGGGGCCAGAGAATTCGTATCTTCATCGCTCTGGTGAAGAGAAGAAAATAACTAAGAAGTAAACAATGAACCCAGCTACAAGAATTCCGCCGTACATGAAAGCTTGAGAGGATTGGACAGGTACAACATATTCCAACCGGCAACACTTCAACCGATCTCTCTCACGGAAAAGCATATGTTCCACATACCTAGCAATGTAAAGGAAGATCAATATGATAACAAATTCTGAACCGAAACACACTATAAAGTAGTATCACTTACTGTTGGGTATAAATCGATGTCCTTAGAATTTCACTTGAATTATGATGGGCATCTTTGAATTGATGGTTGTAGAGCATTGCTGCAAGTGCCACAAGCTGCTCCTCTAGTTTCTGACCGATGAGTTAAGACAAGAGTGAAGCATAATCAATAATAACCTAGTAGAGTAGCATAGAAATGGTAGAGAATACAGGGTTTAAAAAGATAGAACCATACATCCAGATAGCCCTCCAGTCGTACAATAAGATCATGTGGTAGAGGTTCTGGCATGTTTGTCGACTTTTTGTAGAACTTATCAAGCCACAATTCAGCTGTAGATTTCTTTGACAGGCCTTTGACTGGTTCTCCCAGTGGCGTCTGTAGGTGTTCTGATGTGAACGACTGGATGCTCTGTTAACAATAGACACAGGCCAAGCCGAGAAATGTTTAGCCCATAGCTGGATTTTACACTGGACACTAGTAAAATGCATACGTACCTCTGTCATATCCCGAACATTTCTGAGAGACTTATCCACCCGTGCATAAATCGCGTTTCTCTGCAACAGTATATAATTGCTTATATCTCACTCTGAAGGATGAACTTGAAATATTATGAAATGTCATAATGCATCACACATTGTGCTGGAAGAGTATTCACTTTAAATCTGTGAAATAGTCACACATGCATTTCGATTTACAGGTCCATCTTTTCAGTCAAGCGAATGCCAGGGATCAACAATGCATTCTAGCATTCTATCATAAATATCGCATGGAGCATGTGTTCATCAAATGCTATAGGTCAGCCTTCTCAAATGCTATTGGCCAGCTTTCAACATTACAATGCACATCAGCAAGATTTTCTTTCCCTATAGACGTATTCAGGTAGCTGCTATCTATCGCACTCGATATTCACATTGTAAGGGATGATATTGCATCATTTAATCAGGAGCAGAACTAGGGACACTGAATAGTATGGACGAGATTGAAACATATTCGACGGACTCAGTGGAAGAAGTTGACAGATATATAGTAAAATTTGCAACTATATATTCTTTTAGTTCCGTTTATTAGCCTACTGTCAAACTAGTTTTGTAGATATACGCCTACACATTGCTCGACTAGCTCAAACTGAGAAACAATGCAAAAAATATTTTTTGAAGGCTAGTAACAAGCACACACTAGCTATATAGAGAAGAAACGAAAGAACATTTGAAATTGGTGATTAACTGCAGGAAAAATGATATTGACCTTTCACACTCACTACAGGCTATAAGTTTATTACCCAGAACTATAAGACATCGGTGACTAATAATCAAATAGAACACACGTCAAGAACCCATACAAACCCAAAAAAACACAGTGTAAGCATGCATATTTCTATGAATTCAATCTTACCAAAGCATTGTCAGCCATCAATTGACTAATTCCTGAATTATTAGAGAATGGACCAAAAGGGTGACACCCAGCAGCCCACATCCAATTTAACACGGGGCGTTCGTGTATATAAGAGGCTTTTTCAAATGGTGCAACCACACCCCCAAGGACTGATGTCAGGCCAGCCAATATATGCCTTTGGGGAGAAATGGGATCCACATTCCTTCTCTCGGTTTCTGAAACATAACTGTAACCATAAATAAGAATGACATTAAAAACGATGCAGCAGCTCTTCCAAATTCAACATTTCATATAAAATGTGCAGAGTAGAAATTTTAGATTTAGTGATGCAAAGCCTTGAGAATCGTAAAGAACTGGTGATGTGTGTCCAGTTCCATGAATAAATACCCAATCCTACCTTAATTCGATTGGCCCTCTTCCATGTTGCAAGACAAAAACGGAATCATCGCTTGTCCAAAGTAAGCTTTCACCATCCATCATCAGTTTTGGATCTACTTCTGCTAATGATAACACAAACCTAAAAGACACCAGAGTAAGATAGTTATGCACGTCCTAAGATCTCAGGATCTTCATAATAACAGACGGCCTTAAAATTGTCAAATGATGGCCCAACTAGACATTCACAGAGTTACTAAAGTATAGAAAGCAACTAGACATGCAAGGCATACATTGGAACACGGTAATTAATATATAGAAGTCCAAATGCAGCACAGCAGGCCAAACCGTTTACAAAGATAATCATAATGAGGATTTTTGGCGCTTACACAGGAACCACCCGGGTACCATATGAAGTATAGACACTGCTCGGCTGTTGTTTACGCTTTGTTTTTCTCTTAGTCTTTTTGGTGTCTGAGGACATTAGAGACCACAGCGGTTTTGTTTTAATGACAGAATCTCCTATGTCCAATGTGGAGTTAAAATTTTGATACTGCCGAACCAAAAGTTACATTTATCAGCAGGGACATTGAAATGCTTCCATATCTAGCATATGATTCAAGAATGAATCCCCTGTTATTTTTAAAGTCTGTATAGGTAAAAGCCTACCTGATGGCGTCCAAAATATGTGCTGAAAAGTGATGGTTGGGATGCCTCTAACAAACCAGCTGCTAATACATCTGTAGAGTGACGCATTTCCTGTCAGAGTACAGGAAAAATAAAATAAGTACTTAACCACATATTCAACCACATAACAAGATATACAAATACCAATATAAATTACTCACATCTCTGAGAATTGCACCATCTAAGAAAGTCCTTGTTTTGACCTGAAATCGTCCTTCCTTAGTTTCTTGTAGAGATTCACCACGAAAAGCCTTTGCAACAGCAACTGCTAACTTTTCATGTTCATGCAGGCTGTGCGTACCACCAACTACCACAATATCCTGTCCAGGATGAATTATCTTCTTCACCTAAAAAAATACAAGGCCATTGATCCCAATATTAATTTTAAAGAACTCGCATTTTATAATAAACTTGAGTCAGTAAATAAAGGACACAGCAGCCCATATGGCAGCTACCATATCTTAAAATATTTACTTAAGAAATTAAATTCCATGATAAAATTGACTTAGGAAAGTACCAGTTAGGATCACCATATTCACACTTACATTCCCTGATAATTAATAGAAACTTTCATCATTAAAGACATCAGTGATAGATTAACCTCTTTTGTGATAGCATCAACATCTATTGTATAAGGCCGACCAGCTTGGAAGAGATTGTACTTATGGTGGTTTTGCAAAACAATGATTGCAACCAACAACCGGGAAGTTGGATCAATAGTTTCAAATCTGGGAAGTTGGATTGATACGAGCATTTAGTAAAGCATAAGGCATGACATCTTCTTTCTATTGAAGAAATCGGTACCTCACATCTGGCGCAATTATATGCTCTATTGTTACTGCAATGAGGCTTGCAAGCTGTGCTGCAAAAATATCCTGTGTTAAAAGGCCATCAACTGCATCATGTCCCCGTGGAAGTAGCAAATTTCGTAGTCTTGGAACTGTTCTGTAGCTAACACTCCCTTCCTCTGTCTCGATTTTTCCATATACACATGGACCAGCAGAGAGATCGATAATGGCATACCTTTAAAGAAACATGCCATGCCCTTGATTAAGCCAACATATAACCGCACTTGAATAACGCCAGTTGTGAATCAAACCATCAATGAAAGAGCAGAAATAATACACACATCTACAGATAAACACCATGCATTTTGACTTTGCTTTTTATCTATTCCTCCTTTTCACATGTTTTACACACTGTCATAATATTAAATATGCTTCAGCTTACCTGTATATTATACATTATTCCTGCTCTCTGATCTCAACTTTAAACAATATCATCACAATTTATGACATAAACACCATATCCACGCCATTACACATTTTCCCAACATCCACATGCTCAAATTACTATTTGTCACTTCTCTCATGAAGGACTTTGCTGATTACTTCTATCCAAATGTCTTTGCAAAGACGTCTATCATGGATAAATTTGGCAATTATTTCAATCATAAATAACTTTGGCAATAACTACCATCATAAATGGCTTTGGGAAATTCCTTTTATCACAAATAAATTCGACAGTGATTCCTATCATGTATGGATTCAGAAAGAAGAGACCTATGTTCTGAAAATGATTTCTCTAGATTTGGACATCTAGCCACCTTGGATTAGCCCAGGCTTTCCAAAGCAGAGATTTCTGTATATCTGAGAAGCAAATGTTATGTGTATATAATGAGACTCGTAGTTATACATACTTTGCTATATTGTTCTCATGGAGACCACATCTTGAGATGTAATATCTTATTTTCCCTCCTCAGATATTTTAACGTATCTTACTTCCTTTAGAAGGAGCTAAAATGGAGTCCAAACCTGCCAGATGCCAACCACACTTGGGATGCCCCTCCACCATTGTATCTGTACCGATACAGATAACCACCATCTTGCTTCTTAAGGTCTTCAATGTTCAATTCTTCAATCCTTGCATAGTTAGCACTTGACTCATTTCGTGGGTCCATACGCACCTAAAAAATGTTTGACATATGACAAAATTCTTGTTCTGTTTATGAAGGTTTTCACTCTTCTTCCATGGAAAGGGTCATAGATACGACTTTACAACCATTACCTTGTCCAAGTTTAGGATGAAGATGGCATTTGGCAAAGGTCTACTCATATCCGCAGCCGAAGTTGTTCTTGGATCAAAACCAAAAAGGTTTTTATAAGCAGTATCAAACACACTTTCCACCACAGTTGCTTCAATCTCAAACACAGGAACTTCCCTTCCATGTTCATTCTAGACCGAAAAGAGAAATATGCCTTGAATTAACGATACATTTTGCAGCTATAAAGATGCCATTGTCTTTGAGAGATTTACCTCTCGAGCTTTGCCTGCTGGAGTCATTGCACTTCTGATGGTTTTTTCAAATTCCACCAATTCATACTGACCAACCTGAAGGAATAAAGCGTGCATAACACAATGTTCAGAGAAAAATGCTCGAGTGATCTACCAGAAGCTGTAGTGTTTCATATGTTTCATTTTATAAATCTGCGTTACACATCATGAGCCTCGGATGCAGGTGGAGTGCAAACTGTGGATATGGGATGAGCATTGGAAGATGAGATGCATGAACTTGACGTTAGCTAGTCTGAGCAGACTGCAAGTAGCTAGATGCATATTAATAAGCATGTGTCCACATCAACACAATTTGTGGGCATTTAGATAAAACTTAATGGAGCAAACATGTAGGGAGAAAGTCCAGGTTAATGGATTTCTGCTAGTTTTTCTGGTATGGTTTCCCAGTGAACGCAAGCGAAGATTAATAAAATTCTTGATTCATAAAGCACCGCATGTTAACTAAAGAGACCTGAAATTTCTGAAATTACTTACGGAAAGAACGTTGTAGTACAGAGTGTGCTCAATGTCCAGCTGTTGTCCAGTGCCCAAGCATGTTGGTCGATGACTAGGAAAAACATCTTTCAGAACAGATGCCAGTTTGCGGGATTCTAAGGAATATCTATATCCACCATCGCCATTGAAACCCACTAAAACAACATTCACTTCAAGTGGGATAGGAAATGGAACCTGTTTGAAACAAAGCACGTTTACAGAAACCATCAGAATTGAAAACGTAAATAGATGCCAGACGTATAAGCATGATCAAAAAATAAACGGTTGCAAAGTGTTGAAAAGGGATAGTTATCCTGGAAAAATATGCTGTGTAGATATTTCAATGCCCAAAGTAGATGGCTCTGAACATTATTGACCAAGCAAAATATCCATTTCCATATTCAATCAATGAAAACTTTCTGGAGCACTGCTCAGAATGGTAACCAAGAAGTAGCAGCTGATTCAAGCTTTGCAATCTAAGAAGGACATGGACATGGAGACATTGGACCTAAACACTAGGGAATCATAGCAAATATCGTATTGGTATTCAGAGTAATTGGTAACTCCAAACTCTGTAATATTCTAGAATTAAGGACCTTAAAAGATTATTAAGTTTATTGGCTTTTGTAAAAATGAACCAAAATTCAAGGTCATGTATTCTACTATTACTTTTGCACAGTTTCGATTTTGAGAATAATCTGTAGAGTTTGTATAGAAAATCCTGTAAAGTTCTTTCTTTTCCCTGGTACGCTTTGACTTCTAAGAATGATTTATACATTTGGATCTTGCAATTTAGAGAATAATTTGAAATTTGTTAATTTGTTTTTCCCCAGGAAGAACTGCGAGAGTAAATAGTTGCTAATGTTTTCGTAGCATTAACCTCTAATCATTCAAGTATATCCTGATTTACTTTGAAGAAAAACACTCAGCTTTTGCCTTTCTCACTAGGAAAACCTTCAGCTTTCCAATCAAGTTTTACAACCTCCAGGAAACGTGGACTGACGGTTACTCAGCAAAACCAAATATCCTTCCTTGACTTACACCAGTTTTGAGAAACACGTCCAGGTTTTTGCGTTCCCCGATGGGATGAATGGATCAGGAGAAAATACCTGAGCTCGGGAATGAAGAAGCTGCCTCATGTCATGCCGATAGTTATGAGGCACGTCTTGGAAGGCGCTGTGATGCCATTGGGGGTGACCAACGTCGCGACGGAAGGGCTCCGCAAGAAGGGATCGGAGCAGAGACAGGTGAAGGATCTCCAGGAGGCAGAGAAGGACCAGGAATCGGGAGGACGGAGAGCTCGCCATCGCCATGGCTCACAGAGAGAAGCTCATTCTTTCTTCGTCTTCTTCTTCGTCTTCTTCTTCTTCTTCTTCTTCTTCGTCTTCAGTCTGACTGTAGTTCTCTCTCTTTTCTAATTACAATTTTTTCCATCTTAATCTCATAGGGTCATTAATCAGCTTTGCATGCTAATCAAGATTAATTAACGCGTTAATCCTCGAAGATTATTAACGAATCATATTACGCATCGAGCTCTCCGATTTAAGATCATAATTAACATTCTAAATTTAGTTCTAGCATCAGTATTTGATTCCGACATGCTGATAATGTTTTGTGGTTATCTTTCTCTTTCTAATTTAAAAATCTTCCCCTTAATCTCGTAGGGTTATTAATCAACTTTAGCGTGCTAATAGAGATTAATTAACATGTTAATCTTTTATCCAACTCTAAGATTTGTATCCAACCAGGTCCAACTAAAAGATTATTATATCATTCTAATTAGCTCTATCAATACATGTTAATTAGCGTGCTAATAGAGATTAATCAATCATGTATATATTGAGCTCTCCGATTAAGATTATTATTAACATTCTAATTAGCTCAAGCGTCGTCAACACGCTCATCAACTTCTCTGATTTCGACGTGCTAATCAAGTTTCGTGGTCATTTTTCTCTTTCTAATTAAATTCCCCCCCTCCTCCCTAAATCTTATTGGATTAATTAACACTTCAATCCTTTATCTAGCTCTAACATGTTAACTGAAGGTCCAGCTCAAAGATTATTAAATCAAACATGTCCATATCGATCTAAGACTATTTTTAACATTCTAACTAGCTCTAGCATCATTGTTACACTCATCAACTTTCCTAATCCTGATGTGCTAATCACTGATCAAGTCCTAACATGTTAACGCGAAGCTTTTACCTACATCAGCTTTTGACACATGAAAGCCGCTCGCTCGACATTTGTTTACAAAATTATCTTCGATTTTAGTAACATGCCCTCGAGTTTGAACTTTCCACACAGCTATAGCATGGTAAATTACAAGTTGGTCGCTCTATCAATACGATGTCCACGGGATTACATAGCTCATAGTATACATTGCTTGTTTCATTGACATGCATTCTCTGGGAGTACTCGTCGGCCACTTCCAACAAGCAAAAGAAAAGCCTGATCAGATGTGCACAATAACTCTGACACAAGAAGAACAATACTCGATGTCCTTACTTCCACCGATATGTGCTGAAACAAGTTCCGAATAACTTGGAGTCAAGCTGGTTCAGGCTCAAGAGACAAATGCTTGAAGAGATCCTTGACGTCCTCGACTGCAGTTGCTTCACATGCAGCATCATGATTCATCTTATGAGGAAGCGAATCAACCCTTGAAGGAGTTTCGATTTCAAGATCTTTATTTAACATGCTAAGTTCTAGCTCTGCAACTTCCAACTCAAGTTCATCATCTCGATCTCCTGTTTGAAATCCTATATAGAATAAAGGAAAGAACATTAAATATCTTCCAGACATGATTTTTGTAAATGACAAATAATACTCTCCTTTAACTATGTCTTTTAATAGTATCTGAAACTAAGAGCACAGATGCTAAAGAACCCATATCACTAGCCTCATCAGCCAAACATGGTTTTCATGAGGTATATGACAACGTTAATACAAACTGAGAAAAGCCAGGAGCAACAATAGACGTTGACAAATTCTCTTTCTTTTACAGGCATAATACTTACCAAGAGCGCTTGCAGCTTCTCTCTGCAGTGAAACAGTTTCTTCAACTTCTTGCAGACAAACTTGGATATCTTCCAGAGATAACATGTGCTCCTTCAAAGCTTCATTACCTACTTTCATTGCTTCAAATACCTACCGAATAAATTAGGTTTAGTAAAGACAGGAATCAAGACAAAAGCAAACATGCACGAAAAGCAAGCTGCTCGGGCTGGTTATAACCTGTTTGCTCATTTCTGCCTCTGATATGAATACAAGAACCTCATGTATTTTGTCTTGAAACTCGAGACATTTTGCTTTACTTGCTGAGAGCCTGCGCATGGAATATACATGCGTCTTCGCACTGTTTCTATCTTTTGATTGAATACATTTCAAAGCACACTGCTTCGACCTGAAATCCTTAATTACATTATCAGAATTTGTTTCAAATCTTGCATGACTCATTGAAATTTCTGATAATCTTACCTACTGTATGCTTTCTCCATTATATTCATTCCTGAAATCAATTTTTCTTGCGTCCAATAGAGTTGTAGTAGATAGCAATCTACCTTATCGATGTCCAACACAGGATTTTTAGGTCCTGAGAACTTTATCCCCTGTCATAAACATCATTTCCTTGTTATGGGATGGAGAATGCTTAGTCAAAATCTCTAGCAGGATCTGTGATGGGTTAGATCAATGACCTCAATACCACACAGCGCAGTCAGGATACACTCTTAATAACAAGAACATAGGAAACACTTCATACCAACGTACAATTTGCATTGCAAACTGTGGCTGCTATCAAACACCCATACCCTACTAAATTGCCTATCAACAATACCCTGTGAGAAGGTGGGGGGTTTCATCATTTTAGGTATAGCATATATTTACATCACCTTGGAAATACTTTATCACCTATGTGCTATATACGTTGTGTATATCAACACTATCATATCTATAGAGTTCAATAAAACAGTGTGAACAGAAAGTTTTATCATAATTACGGACAACAGAGAACAGAGAAAGTTGTTACATATAATCACTGTAAAGTGAGGTGTGGTTTGGAATGTCAAACTAATACAAACTCGGGTAGAGAGGAGAGAGCACCTGAATTGAGATATTACCCTCAGTTGTAAAAACTCGTCCTTTTTTAGTTTGTACCATTTCTTTCTTTATGAGCTCTGCTTCCTCTTGCCCTCCAGAGAGTTCAAGAAAATGAGACATTGTTGTTAAACATGACGCCGTCCAGCAGTTTTCAGAAACTGTGTTTGCAATCTTTAGAAGCCGTTCCTTTTGCAGTAAAAATCAATTGCAAAGAACATTTTCAGAGAATGAAACAGTTGTGTTATAAAACAATGAAACACAAGACAGATAGGCATGAATATGTAAACAATTTCCCTCATGGCCATATAAAAGAATATCATTTGTATTCATGATATCTCAAAGGTGAAGTAACTAAAGTAAATAAATATGATAAAAAACCTTCAAGTTACATGCACTAAATTTGTCACAGCTAAGCGCCTCTTCTTGCTCATATCGTTGTTCACATTTGTTTCCTGGCTCTTCAGGAAAAACCCTTTGCTAATTCTTTGCCAAAACCAAGCAGCACTGAACATATTTGATTCATAATTGTCCAAATCTTTCAGGTTTCCATCTTTATACATTTCTATCTGCAAGACAAAACCGATTTTGTAAGAATATATAAGCAAAAAAAAGGACTTGTTAAATGTATGATTAGAATTTCTGTGACGTGAATCAGGTAGACGTGGATTAGTATTACATACTAACCTATCCTAGTAAAACTATCAATCCAATTAAAAGAACAAAAATAGCCAACAAAAAAATAGTGTCTCACAATCATTGAAAAACAAATGAATTATAGTTGTTCCAGTATAGCCTTGGGGGCTAAGAATCAGGCAATGAGATGATTTAGCTATTGAAGGGCTGGATGTGATAACATCAATGTAGCTCCACCCTGGCACACTCAATAATGACGTGTTATTTTCCATGGCCCTCAAGGAGGTAATGCACCTTTATATCTTACCGTGACAGAGCCAAAGGAGAATCCAGAGAGTGGTCTACCAAGGATTTTATATACCAGAAGTGGGTAGTTGAGATTTTAGCAAGGAACAAGAGCATCATCTTACAACGAAGTTCATCCAACACATCTCATTGTCTATAGCAATATGGTAGTGTGTCCAATATCTGGTCACTTGACACGAATGGTGCAAGTATTTTGGAGATGGCTGTGGAAGCATTGCCCAGTATCAACAATACCACAGGCCTCCCAGAGACTATAGACCTCACACATTCACAGTTAATCCTAAAGCTTTAGTTCCCTCCCTACTCCCATGCTTTGATTCTGGCATACCTTACTTCCAAATGAAAGAAAACCTGAAGCAAATTAAATACTCCCCTAAAAGAATTTACGCATTGTACCCAAAACAATGATACTTCTACCATTCCCAATTTCTTTGTCTTTTGTAGCAATTTGAAGCACAGATATGTTGCATTCATCAAAGGTATACACTGATTTACCAATGAAACTACCTACGTACCAATACTTGATTTATACATAAAGGGGTTACTCCTCTGCGCAGGAACCAAAAATGTTGTACCTGTCAACAGAACGAGATGCAAAAATAAGGAAGAAGTACCAGTCTGTCTTATCTTGTCAATCAACATATTGATATGTCAAAACACCTCAATGCCTGTATGATGCCGATGTAACGCTAAGGCAGATCAACCTGATGAGATTTGTATAACCTAATTTCTACCTCTTTGTTTCTCCTTAATAACAGGTGAGCTGATGATTTTCCACTTTCAAATTGCAGAAATTTTTTACTGTCAAAAGATAGAGGGAGAGAGGTTTCCTTGACTTGCATTACTATCGGAGATCTTATGCAGTGTCATGAGAATCGTACTGAAGCTGCTCAGAATTATGATTCTCCTAAGATTAATAGGAAACTAAAAATTAACAGAAAATTATATGCTGGTCAGAACTATGATTTTCCAAGCAATCAAGGAAACAAATGGCTTCAGATGACGCCTCTGAAAAACTGGAGCAAAGGAAAACTAAGAAATACCATTCCAAACCATGATCTTCTACCAATGAGAAATTGAAAAACATCTGAAATTAAATAAAACCAAGGAAACCGACTGTCGTAGCCTTCAGGGATTGAAGCAGAAACAAGAGACGAGAAAACTTGAACCAAAACTGAAAGAACATCATGAAAAACTATGAGATATATTATTGATGAACCTCCTCTAACATTTTGTGAAAGAATGGGGTGGCCGCAGATGTTATATTCCAACCATAAACAGTTGAAGCTATCTGAATGAAAATGAGAGAAAGAACTTAGAAAGAATGCCACAGGAACACTTGGGGAAGAAAGTGAAGAGAAGAACGTGAATTTAATATATGAGAAAAAACCAGGACCCTGAAAGAAAGCCATAAAGATGGAAAATTTAAGGAAAAGCATCACATTCCACCCAGACGCAACAAGAACAGAAAGAAAAGTGACATTAACGAGTACAAATAATTGAGAACATGTAACACTTGAAGAATCCCGAGATCGTTTTGAAAATCCGAGGGAGCCATCAATTAGAAGCATGTGATAGAATGGAAGATTGGAAAAGAAAATGTTTGCTACACGTTGAAGGGAAACCGCACTAAGTTCAAAATACATATGAAAATAAAGCAAACAAGAAACCATCAGAATATAGTGGTAACTTTATGACATTACCATGGAAGGAGAAAAACGATGTGAAATTTCTCTGAGTCAACTGGGAGCCAGAGAAATACATGAATGGCATGCAAAAGCTGAGATTTTTCGAGCAATCTGTTAGCAAGGATCGGCGGTTTTTACGAGAGGAAGGAAAATGGAGGCGTGCAAACGAAACTAATCATCTGAGCTGAAAAGAATCGAGGAGAAAGAGCCAAACAAACAAAGGAAAATTCCGTAAGCATCTTCCACCGTTGGAAACCAACAAAGGAACCGGGTGCCGCTCGAAGAGGAAGGAACAGACCACATTGGACGGGGGGAGGCGACGCATTCCGCAGTTAGAATTTAGTGACCGGGAGCAGGATGGATTTGGATAGCGGTACCTGATGAGTGTCGATGATGAGAAGATCGAGATGGCGAGCGACGCTGATGATGGCATCCCTCCAGAAGAAGTAGCGGGGTTCCCAGTCGGATCGCTGCCCTGCGAAGGCTTTGAAGCGAGCGAAGGAGACGAGGTCGTCTTGCCAGGAAGGGATCGCAGAGATCAGGAAAGCTTCCACGGAAGACTCCATCGCTGCGCGCAGCAACAAGAAGATGCAGAAATTCGAAATCTTGATGAACCTTAAACCTTGTGATTAGCACACTTAATTATCCGATTAGCAACCTTGATCTTGGGATTAGCATACATACTTGTGATTAGCATGCTGAATTATCCATCTTAACCTTGTGATTAGCATATAATTATCTATCTATTAACCGCCTTATTCTCGTGCATAGCATGCTAAAGATGAACCTTGAACCTTGTGATTAGCACACTTGATTGTCCGATTAGCAACCTTGATCTTGGGATTAGCATACTTGTGATTAGCATGCTGAATTATCCATCTTAACCTTGTGATTAGCATATAATTATCTATCTATTAACCGCCTTAATCTTGTGAATAGCATGCTAAAGATGAACCCTAAACCTTGTGATTAGCATACTTGATTGTCCGATTAGCAACCTTGATCTTGGGCCAAGATTAGCATACTTGTGATTAGCATACTGAATTATCCATCTTAACCTTGTGATTAGCATATAATTATCTATCTATTAACCGCCTTAATCTTGTGAATAACATGCTAAAGATCAACCTTGAACCTTGTGATTAGCACACTTGATTGTCCGATTAGCAACCTTGATCTTGGGATTAGCATACTTTTCATTAGCATATAGTTATCTATCTATTAACCGCCTTAATCTTGTGAATAGCATGCTAAAGATGAACATTAAACCTTGTGATTAGCACACTTAATTATCCGATTAGCAACCTTGATCTTGGGATTAGCATACTGAATTATCCACTTTAACCTTGTGATTAGCATACTGAATTAATTATCCACCTTAACCTTGTGATTATCTATCTATTAACCACCTTAATCTTATGAAAAGCATGCTAAAGTAATTAGCACACTTAATTGTCTGATTAGCAACCTTGATCTTGGGATTAGCATGCTGAATTATCCACCTTAACCTTGTGATTAGCTTATAATTATCTATCTATTCACCACCTTAATCTTGTGAATAGCATGTTAAAGCGCATGTTTTAGCAAGCTTAATCATGTGAAGAGCATACTAAAGCACGTGGTTAGCAACCCTAATCTTGCGAGTAAGCATGCCGAAGCACGTGATCAGTAGACCTTGAGCTCGTGAATAGTAGGCGAATGTCTGTGATTAGCAAGCTTGATCTTGTGAATAGCATGCTAAAAGTGTGCGATTAGCAACCTTGAGCTTGTGAGTCTGCATGCTGAAGCGTGCGATTAACAACCTTGATCTTGTGAAATAGCATGTTGAAGCGTGCGATTAGCAACCTGGATCTTATGAAATAGCAGGTTAAAGTGTGTGATTAGCAACCTGGATCTTGTGAATAACATGCTTAATAACTTCGACTCGCAATGCCAATCAGCTGCAGACATGCACTGTTGCTCGCGTCATGCGGATTTGAACTTTCGTGTGACTGCACTGCCGAACAGCCGATCATGCAATTAACATAGTATTAATGACCTGATTAGCGATGCCGATCATCTGGTCGTTTGCAAACGCATTAAGCATTCTTGCCATTACACGCATGTATGTGGTTGTTGCCGATATAGCTCGTAGTATCAGCTTAAAAATCTCCAATCGAGTAATCGAAAGCCTGAAGCAAACAAGCAAATAGAATCTATATATATATAAACACCGGGCTCTGTGAATTTTTAAGCTCAAGAAGCAGACAACATCAAGAAGGGCTGCACGAGAAGCTAGCAAAAGCCTGGTTCAGATCATAAACACACAATACAATTCCAACGACGGCTTCCTTCGACTAACAAACACAACATGCTTTTGCCGAAGCTCAGCTCGCAACGATCATTCCTCGCTCTGCATAACAGATGTTTAAAAGCAAAGGCATGTCTAGTCCGCTTGTTTGGCAGCGTTTTCCCGAAGCAATGCCAGATCCTCTGCATCATTCCGCGGCCTCTCCTCGACGCTCTTCCTGCTGCTTCCGTTGGATTCTTTCCAGTTACCATCATCGATCATAGCACGGCAAAGCACAGCTCGATCGTGCTTCAATCACCATCATCATCATCATCACCATCACCATCATCATAATCATCACCATCACCATCATCACCATCATCACCATCATCACCATCATCACCATCATCATCATCATCATCTTCTTCTTCTTCTTCTTCTTCACAAATGCAGCAGTAAGCATCTCGGTACAAGTTCGCCATGAGCACGAAACCAGATGCTTGTCGAGCAACTGCAGATAATTCAGCTGCGAATGCGAACGCATGTCGGCCGAGCTCCGCATTCCCCCACTTCCGGCAAGCGCCCAACAACGCGATCCACATCATGAGCTTGGGCTGCAACGGCATGCATTCGATCATGACCATTGCCCTGCTCAATTGACCAGCACGTGCCGCGAGATCGATCAAGCCATTGTAGTGCTCATCAGCGAGAAGAAATGCCCTGTTCTGCTGCATCGCAGCACTCTCCAAGTATTTGTGACCCACCTCCATTCTCCCTGCATGACAGCATGATGTTAGAACACTCAGCATTGTGACACCATCTTCCTGCATGCCTTTGCTTCTCATCTTCCCCACCAAACCCAGCACTCTCTCGACCTCTCCGTAGCATGCGTATCCCGATACGATCGCTGCCAATGACACCGCATCCCCCGCTGTTACCGGGTTCTTGCAGATTGCCGATGCTTCTTTCGGCAACCCACATTTCGCATACATGTCGACGAGAGCAGAATTCACATCATCGCATTCCGTTTCCAGCCCGTATGCGATCGATTCGCTATGCACTTCTCGGCCTTTCTCCGCCATTCCGAGGCTTCCGCAGAGCTTCAAGGCGCTGGTGAGTGTGATTCTGTCTGCTTTCGCGGCTTTCGCTTCCATCGACGCGAAGCAATTCAGCGCTTCTTCTGCAAGCCCATTCTCAACATACCCTGTAATCAGCGCGTTCCATGAGACTGTGTCTTGAACCACGAGATTGTCGAAGACATGGTGAGCTTCTGCCAGCGATGCGCATTTGCCGTACATGTTGACGACGGTGTTGTTCACAAAACCGTGTGCGTCGAATCCATGCTTGACCAAGCTGGAATGCAGCTCAAGGCCCTGGTCTAGAGACCGCAGGGCTCCACAAGCTTTCAGGCCCATGACAAACATCTCAGGTTTCATGCAACACCCTTCCTCTTGCATTTTTTCGATGCAATTCAATGCTTCGCCGGGAAGCATGTTGCGTGCGTAGCCTGCGCAAAGTGCCATCCATGCAGCGGCGTCGATGAAGCTAAGCCGATTCACCACGTTATGCGCTTCGGCGAACGAGCCTTGATTCGCGTACATCTCTATCAAGGAAGCACATGCGGAGGGCTCCGCTTCGAAACCCGCCTTCACGATCTCGCGATGGATTTCGCGCCCCCAGGAGAGATGAGATTCAAAGCTCGCGGCACATCTCAGACTCCAACAATGAGTGGTCGAATCCGGAGCGATCCCATCCAGAGTCATCCTTTCCAAGCACTTCTTCGTTTTGGCGCTCGCGATACCTCGCACCGAATAGGCCGCAATCAACGCATTCCAAGTCGTCGCATCGTTGGAGACGTGATCCAGAACGTAATGTGCTTCGAGGAATCGGCAATGGTTTGCGTACATAGAAACAAGAACATTTCTGATCGAGGTTTCACCATCCAGACCTTGTTCGACGACCTCCGAATGTAGTTTGTGGCCCACCGTAACGTCTCCGATGTTATCACACGCTCTCAAAGCGTGAACGGATGAAATGCTCGAGCTGACGTGATCACGTTGCATTTGCTGTACACATTTCAGAACTTCGCCGCTGAGCCCATGATCAGCGCAAGCTGCGATGAAGATGCTCCACAAGACAGAATCTTTGACCAGCGCCTCGGAAAAAACTTCCTGAGCTTCTCGCAAGGTACCGCATTTTGCGTACATGTCAATTAAGCTAGCCACAACGAAAGGATCGCTCTCGAATCCAGCATTTACAACTTCCGCATGGATGTCTCGGCCGCAATCGATCGCCCCAATCCTACCACAAGCCTTCAAGATGCAGGCATATGTCACCTCATCTGGAGATTCTAACCCCCCAGACCGGAGTTCGCTGAAACACTTCAGCGCCTCCTCCCCGAGTCCTACTTCAGCAAACGCTGCAATAGCAGCGTTCCACGTGGTGATAGTTATTGGGATGCCTGCTTGATGCATCTCAGACAAGCAATCGTTCGCTTCTTCGATGAGCCCATGTTCCGCATTGCAGGAAATAAGGCATGTCCACGAAACGATATCTCTATTTTCCAGCCGATCGAATGTTTCTCGAGCTTCGCCCAAGGAGTCACACTTGCCATACATGTCAACCAGCGCATTTCCGACAAAAGTCTCCTCTTCGCATCCCCTCTTCATTATTTGAGAATGCACGGCTCTGCCTCTACCGATGCATTTTGCTCTGCCACAAGCCTTTGTGATAGATGTTAAGGTAATGATGTCGGGGTAGATGTTTTCTTGCTCCATCTTTTCCACGCATCGCAATGCTTCTTCCCCAAGTCCGTGCTCAGCATACTCCGAAATAACTGTGTTCCAACAAACGAGATTCGGAGAGACTCCTCCTTCTTTCATCTGTAGCAAACACTCCAGCGCATTATCAAACAACCCACGTTTAGCATATGCCGTAATCAAAGTGGCCCACGACACTACATCTTTGACGAGCATCTCATCGAGCACTTCCTTCGCTTCTAGTAGAGAACCACGTTTTCCGTACATGTCGATCAGTGCATTCCCGACAAATGAATCTTGTTCGAACCCGTCCTTCACAGCATCGCTGTGGATTTCACGCCCTTTATCAAGGGCTTCCATGCTTCCGCAGCCTGATAATACAGAAGCATAAGTGACAGCATTTGGAAACACTTTCTCCTGATGCATTTGGTCCCAGCATCGAAGTACTTCTTCGTAATGTCCTCCTTCCCGGTACCCTCCAATCAATGATGTCCATGAGACCACATCTCGATGCTCCAGCTTATCAAACACACCCCGTGCATCAACCAAGGAACCACATTTGGCATATAGATCCACCAAAGAATTACCCAAGAGTGAATCGCTTTCACACGACTCTTTCACGACTTCCATGTAAAGACGATGGCCTCCATCGAGGGCTCGAAGCCTCGAACAAGCTTTGACCAGAGCTCGAAAGGTGAATGCATTAGCCGGAACTCGTTCGGACTGCATGGAGTGGAAGAGGTTCAAAGCATCCAAACACTTACCCGATTCAGCGAGTCCTCGAAGAATCGATGTCCACGAGATTTCATCGCGCTGAATAAGCTTCACAAACGCTCTCTCGGCGTCGATCAGGCTTCCGCAATCAACAAACAAGGGCACTAGGTAGTTTCCTGTGGTTGGAGTAGCTTCGAGGCCGAGGGAGCATATCTGCAAATGGGCTCTTCGAGCTAAGGCTGGATTCTTCTGCTTCCGGCAATCTTGAAGGACTTTCATAAGAGCAGAGGCCATCACCAGGGCCAGGGCATCATGAAAGTGCGGCTTTTCTTCATCATCATGAGCACAGGCGAGCTTGCTTTTAGGGTTGTTGCTTCCGATTGTTGAGGGTTCTTGGCAGGGATCTGTGTCAGGTCCCGCATTCTACCAAACTCTTTAGGAAATCCACAGCCCCAAAGACATTGGTTTGGGAGGCATGAGAAAGAAGCAGATAGACGACGGAGGGAAGCAAGAATGAGCACACGAGGCTCCTTCCCCTCCGAGAAAGAGATGCATGATTCGTCTTCTTCTTCTTCTTCTTCTTCTTCTTCTTCTTCTTCCTCTTCCTCTTCTTCTTTCTCTTCTTCTTCTTCCTCTTCTTCTTCCTCTTCTTCTTCTTCCTCTTCTTCTTCTTCTTTGGGCATTGCTGCAGAGCTGTGAAACGCGTAGGGAACCGAGAACCTGCATTCTGCACCTTCATGCTCTTCCATCTCCATCTCTGTGGATCAATCCTAGAGCATCATCTCCTTCTTGCTATGGGCCCTGTATGAATGGCATGCATGCATGCACATGGTGTGTATGCATGGATGAATGCACATGATGGATGAGTGCATGCATCCGCATCATGCATGCATGCGCATCTGATGGATGAATGCATGCATCCACATGTATGTATGCATGCATGCGCATCTGATGGATGAA
>JBBBWG010007002.1:10821-22407 GCA_037176905.1 Azolla pinnata | reverse complement strand
ATCTGATGGATGAATGCATGCATCCACATGTATGTATGCATGCATGCGCATCTGATGGATGAATGCATGCATCCACATGTATTATGCATTCATAGACAGTTAGGAACATGGACATGGGCATGGATTTCAGAGAGACAGGGTTCAGAGCGACGAACAGGAACAGCGAGAGCATGGCTAGGGTTTGCAGAAGCTGAGGATCCATGGCTAGGGTTTGCAGAAACTGAGGGGATCCATGGCTAGGGTTAGCAGAAACTGAGGATCCATGGCTAGGGTTTGCAGAGACTCCGGCACAATGATGGGCAGGCTCGGATGATGATGCGTGATGGGCAGATTGGGCGGAAGCCGATGAGCAAGGAACAGGCAGGGATCGCCCTCTAGGACGAGGACAAGGACAGGTACGGGCACACACAGGCCAGGCCGTCTGAAGGAAGGCGATGGGCAAGAAAGAAGAGAAATCTGGTGGCAAAGCAGGAGCCATGGCTGCTGCTGCTGCCGCTGCCTCGGCTGCAGCCCTTCGAGATGAAAGCGTTTCTCGGGCGCTGGATCTCCTCTGGGAGAGCATCGAAGAGCATGTCAGAGACAAGCTCCTCTTCCCTCGCATCGTCGCCCATGCCGTTGCTGGAACCATGGCTGAGGTGAGATCTCCCCTAAATGCTTGCACTTGTGCACATGGCCACAGAATGCCGATCCGCTACATATGCATATTGCTTGTCTATCCGGATGCATGCATGTTCATATAGATGATGCCAGGAATCAAGTACATATGCCAGGAAATCACGCAATTGTATGAGATCTTCGGATCGCATGGTTGCAAAGATGAGTGTGGAATTGGAATCCAGTGAGTTTGAGTTAGTCACAAGATGGAATGACATGCTCCTGATCTCTCCGTTCAAAGCCCTATTGTGGCAGAAGCCCAAGTGTGGGAAGTACCTGGAAAACCCCTTGCTCATACCCATACAAGCTCATTCAAGTGTATGGTTGCAAGATGAGGTGGAATGGGAATCCACCGAGTTCGAGTTAGTCACAAGATGGAATGAAATGCTCCTGATCTCTCCGTTCGAAGCCCTCGGATTGCATGGTTGCAAAGATGAGTGTGGAATTGGAATCTAGTGAGTTTGAGTTTGTCACAAGATGGAATGAAATGCTCCTGATCTCTCCGTTCAAAGCCCTATTGTGGCAGAAGCCCAAGTGTGGGAAGTACCTGAAAAACCCCTTGCTCATACCCATACAAGCTCATTCAAGTGTATGGTTGCAAGATGAGGTGGAATGGAATCCACCGAGTTCGAGTTAATCACAAGATGGAATGAAATGCTCCTGATCTCTCCGTTCAAAGCCCTATTGTGGCAAAACCCTAAGTGTGGGAGTTACCTGAAAAGCCCCATGCTCATACCCATACAAGATCACCCAAGTGTATGATGGCTTGCTTGCTCAGTTGTTTTTCATTTTGTGATTGTTAATGGAGGTGAGGTTGATACTAGCAACCCTATTCATGCATGTTGCTGTTTGTGTGCTTCGCACATGCCTGTAGCAAAGTTTCCTTTAAACAAAATATGGAATTGTAGAATTTTCATAGTTCTAAGACCTGTTAGTACTCCTAGAATTGCCCGTACGCATTTGATGTAAGCGTAGTATTATTAAGCGAGACAGCATAGAGCTAGAACGAAAAGGATAGTGATTTCTGATAACTATGCAATGCTCACTAACTCTATGGTTCTGTAAATTTGTGATTTCAACAACTTGGTGATTAAATTTATGATGACATTGTTAGGGCTGATGATTCTATGCATATTCGCTCAGGTGGTGAACATGGTTTCAGTTGCTCATGTACAACGAATGGAAGATTGGCTCGTTCACCTCGAAGGAAGTGCACCTGAGGAGTGGGACAAACCTGAGGAACCTCTCATTCCTCTTATTGATACTTGGGCGCGTGGTGTTGTACCGATTAAGAGACCCCTCAGTGTTAACTTTTCAGTCCATGAGGATGGAGAGAACAACGCCTTTCAATTGATGCTTGAGAACAATAACAAACCCCTTAGAAGAGCTTCAACTATGGCATTGTGTCAATATCAAGAAACAATGGCTAGGAGAAGATCATCCGAAGTGTACTCAAAGCAAGGATTGAGAGGGTCTCTACGCAGGTTTAGTGAGGGTTTCTTTCCTTTGGAACCAAACAGGAAGGTTCAGTTCCAAGAGAAGGTAGTATCTGATGATGAAGAAGTTCGCATGGGTCGAAGGAGCTCTACGCCTCCCCCAACCGAGTTCTTTCAAGGTAACCAGCAAAATCAAGAGTGAATTATTATGCAGTAATGAAAAGAAGATGACATGGTTTCTTACAGATTTATCTTTTTTCCAGTTTGATGGATTACGATTGATTCAATGTCTGTTTGATTTAGGGACTGACACCATGAACAGGAGGGCATCGCTGACAAAGGATGAAAAATCTGGTAAAACAGTGAAGTCTAGGTCCACAAAGAGCAAGAGCTAATGCTTTAGCTCGTGGATTCGGCAGGCTGAGTTTTCAGATCCTTTCTACATGAAGGGATTCATTGATTTTATCAGAGAAGATCAGAGGACACACTCTTCTTACTCATGGTTTATAGTTAGTGCAACTGAAACGAGCATTTTGAAGTAGTATGGAACCTATTTGATCTTCATGGTATTTTATCAAACCACGTTTCGCAACATCCAAAGTGTAAGTACCTAACAATTGAGAGTATGTTTGCTGCAATATTTGTGCATCGATTCAGCTTCTTTAGTATGTACAAGTCTAAATGTAAACAAACAATGAATCTGAATCTTAGATTTGTGTCTAGCTTAAACACCACTGAGTTGTCGATTTCAGTTGAGATTCTGAATCCAAACATACACTTGCAACTCTAAAACTTTTAAAAAATGTCGTGCTATAAACAAGCAATGTAAATTGAATGAATTTGGATCAATTCATGCTTACCCACTTATGATCAAAGAAGCAAACGTACAACTGTAGACGGCAGTTTTTAGACAGAGAAATATTTGTTGAACAATCATGATGTACCTTTGATGAATTCTGTGGGCTTCATCATAAAAAGGAGTTATTGTTCAGTAGTTTGATGGATTCGTAGGTGGTGATCATAATCTGTTCAAGCTCATAAAATGATCAAAGACAATTGCTGTTTGAGAACCAGCCCCAAACCCATAATACTGATAATCTATGCAGAAGTTTTTTGATTGCTAATGGAACTCTCCAAACACTACAAAGGCATGAATATGAAGCTGGACATAAGCATCCGTCCTTGCAACAAAGAAAAGCTCATGAATGCAAACAGTGAGCAGGAGATTGTATTTAGGATTAGCAACAGAATCAATGGTGGCCCAAGCATTCTCTGCAAGCATTGTCATCTTCCTGTCATCTTTGAATGGTCCCATTCCTTGTACTGAATTGCATCAGGCTGAACGAACGCATGAACATAAGACACCATATCTGGATTCATCATACGACATTCAGATGAAATTTTTTACAGACCTACAGAAAAGAAACTACAAGCGTGCGAACACGTAACAAACGTTTTGCCCAAAACTCTCACAAATGGGGCATAAACTGAGGTCAAAATTTTGGAGCTAATGATTCGCTGAAACAGATCTCTACAAACAGAGTCTAACTGGCATACAATTCCATTCTCCAATCTCTTTGTCCAATTTCATGGCTATGCTGCTGCTCATTGAGTAAAGCATTGTGCAAGACAAGCATAATAACCACTGCCACCAGACTCCCATTGCAGAACATGACATTTTCGTCAGATACCGCAGATGATATGTCATGAAAATGCATCTGCATAGAAACATGCATTGCTCTCACATGTTTCCATGCCTCAAGGGTAAGTAGTCCACTCATACTATTGTGGGATTATGAAAGAACTGTACCAAAACCTGAAGCATTTTGTCTCACCATCTGGTTGATTGTGTAACTCTAGCAAAATAGATCCTTCACAGATCCAGGCAAACCACATACAAACCATCATTTCCATGCAAGTGTAATGCCGGAAAGAAAAGCAGCCACAAACAGGGTCTTGAACCTTGTTGTTCGGGCCCTTATAAAATAGCCGAAGATCAGACATTCAAATCCTTCCTCAACTATTTCATTGCAAAATTGGTAATCACCAGCCTCCTCGTATTCGTGTATCTGTCAAAATTAGAAAAAAGTCGTGCTCTCGCTCATAGTCCCCTAGAATTTACAATCACACATTTCTCGAGTATTTGTAGTAAGTTTTTCTCCGTGGAAAACCTGGATTTGGACTAACTACTCTTTTGCTTTGTCCATGAAACCCACACCTACATTCTCCGCGTGGTAGCTCCTGCCTTGGAAGCATGGATCTGCTGTTCTACATCCGAGTTCGTTCTCTCAAGGTGTGAGGATTTCTCGGGCAAAGATTCATGTACAAAGCTGCAAAACGCGCCATTTCGGCATCCTCTAGAAGTATTAAAGAAGAAGCACCGTTTTTTGGTACCTGAAGGCCTATCTTGAGGGAACCCTACAGGGGGAGGATTTCTTGCTTGCAATAGCACATTGCTACTGTTACTGTTTCCAAGCCACGGCTGCAGATTTACGAGCCTTTCATGCCCTCCTGTTTTCACTTCATCGTATAGAATGGGCAGTCCATTTTGCCTTGGTAGTTGGGGCTCAGGACCCACGATCCCATGCGGTTGGGCAACATCCCTTGGCATGTCTTGTCGGGTGAATGAATAAGAACGACCAAGAGTCCCATGTGTCACCATTCCCTTGCTTGTATTCACTTGTTCATGATGTCCATATGCCATCATTCCCCTGCTGGCATTCGCTTGTTCATGACTGAACCCCCTGTTTACCGGGGCATTACTATTAGCATTCATGCCCCACATATGTGCAGTTGTTGGGAATCCTGGCATGGCTTTTCCTTCTAATGGGTGGTCAGTTCTTTGTCTTCCTTGCAACATACGTGTAATATCCTCCTCGAATGGCGGTAGGCTTTCTGCTTTGAGACCATTCTCGTCCTCGTTCTCTCTGTGAGGCATGCATGCAAAGGCATCTCCAAATTGGCTCTTCAAGCCTGGGTTGGATGTGGTCAAAGTTTCGATCAGGGCTGGGTTGTTTAGAATCTTGATGAGCAGGTCATGATCGATTGAAGCTCCACTCTCTTTAGCTTTAAGAACAGCGTATGCGGCTGCGGCTGCGGCTGCAACATCTGGATCGGCATTTTTAGCAATGCCTGTAGTAGAGTCGGTATTGGGATGGGTCTCTGCCGAAGAGGCACTTAACTGTGCTTTATCTCTGAGTTGACTTGAATACTGACTCTCTCCTGTTGAAGAATAACCAGGCGGATAACTCGAAAGGACTTTCACATCTGATGCTTGGGAGGAAGGAGGCTTAGTGATTCCAGCTCCCACATCACCTAAAAAGAAAAGCCAAACTCCGAATCATGAAGGTGAAAAAGAGATTTGGACGAACCATGTACATATTCAAAACACAATCATTCTGTTGTTCGATCACCCTGGAAAAGGCTCTTACACAAATAAATGAAAATGCGAAACAAATACCTAAGGTATGATCATCTCCACCCTCCTCTTCATCTTCTATTGGGTTCAATGGGATCTCCGGCACGTGTGACTCATCGAGTTGAGCTTGTAATTCCTGGGTTTCGACAGAACTGGAAATAAAAGAGAATATGAGGGAAGGGAAAGGTGATTTTTTACACTAACAAGAAGCAGGGTTGTAGAAATCACCTAGCAGGAATTGTTGTAAGGCGAGGATAAATAGCCTCCAGTACTCTTACATCTCTTTGCGCTTGTGAAGCTCCCTCAGAGCTCTCATCACCATTAGCAACTTGCCATGATGGATCACATACAAACTACACAGCATATTGGCAATACATCAAATCACCATAGAATTCTACCAACCATATTCAGGAGAAAGAAACATTGAAACCACATTGTGCTTTATCTTCTATCAATCAAATAAATTATCCAATAAAATTCGCAATAGTATTCTCCGCACCTTCTCAGGACAGCGCCAAGGTATTTGAGTAGCCATTGTGAGAGCAGCTGATGTATCGAGTTTTGCACGCTTTGCACTGACATTCTCAAATCCTGGAGGCACTTCATGTACTGAAACTGGTATTGATGCATGCATAAATTTGCTCTTTTTGGCCTCCAAGAGGTCTTGCAAAACTGATCCCGATAAAGATGGTGCATCCTCTGCTGCAAACAGTCGAACCTAATCCAAGCCAACAAATAAGTTGTAACTAGATAGACTAACGGCCACAATGCAAGAACACCCTGAGTCATCTTCACTTGTTCAGATACATACTAGAAAAATTTCGCCATCATGTTCCAAATGACACTGGTCAATTGAAAACGAGGGCTAGGGGAATGAAAATCCGCCACACTAATAATCATGTAAAACATGAAGATGGTATCTCAGAAAAACATATTTGAAAACCGTAGTGTAAAGGGTGGGCAAGAAGTCAAGCTAGGGCCCATGCAAAGAATAAATACCATCAGAAATTCAATATAGAGACTTAATCAGCGTATAACAAATACCATGAGAAAGGAGCAAGTTTGAGACTTCAACTTAGAAACAAGCCTTCTTTGCCATTTGGAGATGTAAAAGGCCGAAATCAAATATATTTATTAACTTCATCATCATAGCTTGTGGACTCCAAGCATTTGAAAAAAGAACAACATACAATTGGATACTCAATGGACATAGAAAAGAAAATCTTTAACATGGAAGAGACAAGACCTTTTCAAAAGGTCAACTAGGAACAATGACACGAATAAACCCACAAAAGGCAGTTGTTGCTACTGCACCAAAATGCCAGGTCTACTATTACTTGCATCAGGCGAAAAAAAGTTGAAACTTGAACACTCCAATCAATCTGCACTTTCTATAAACCTCCCAAATGGAGCCCATAACACCATTCGATACATATCAACAAGCGCTTAGATCATCAAGCACTCGAGCCACTCATCATTAAATCTAACTCATATTGAGCCGCTCTTCAGTTCGAGTTTTGTGTCCACTGTTTATAGAGCATCACCTATCCAAGCACTTCACAGTAGCCACCTTCCCACTAAATTTTCAAGAGTATCGACGATGGAATAACATCAGTGCTTCATTTTCATCTTCCCCATTATGGAAATGGAACTTCCATACAAAGTTTCCAAATACTTTCCTTAGCATCCTAAACCAAAAGAACAGAAGGAACCAGAATATGTGATGAAATGGGGACAGCTGCCTTGAAACCTCCCCTATTTTTAAGTTAACTTTTAATTGATCCATGAAAGAAAGCTTTTGGTGCGCCAAGTTGTTTGAAAACATGCACTGATTCCAGAAAGATTAACCCAGTAAAAAAAACTCGTTTTCTCATAATGTTTTGGTACAACTTTTGAACACATTGCAATCAGGAACACGTTCTCTTGATAGTTCACATGTCCACACAAGAACCCGAGCACTGTTTGTGAAATAACACTAAAAAACTCTAATGAAATTGTGGAAGAACAACACATATCATCATTGCAAAGGAGAACAATACGGTAGAGAACATGCACTGAGATCTGTGGAGATTCTCCAAATTTTTAGTGTTTAGAAAATCCCATCAATGATCTGCATTGAAAAGACTAAACGACAACAAACTTAACAATAGCATTGTTCAAGAAATCCCCAAAATCAACTCCATAGATATACAATGTTCTTTTACAGTAAATTCACACCACCACGTCTTAGTACATATGTCACAATTTATGGAAAGACTTGCTAGTTAATGATCTCAGCTTACGAATCAATTCTCCCTTGCCTAGGTAGCACAGACATGAATACGAGTATGAATGTATAATTTTCAGGTACCTGATTACTATGCTTGGACATTTGGTTAATGTAGCAATATTTATATGTAGGTCTTTGCTTAAGAATCAACTTTCCCTTGTGTAGATGGTATAAGCATAAATAAGAGCATGTATGTGTGATTGTCACACATCATACACGATCCCTCTCAGATTACTATGCATGATGGTCACACACCTTACACGATCCCTATCAGATTACAATGCCTACACATTCAGATAGTGTTACAATATACTCACATACTGCAATTTCTTATCATGCACTGATGTTCATCCGATCATCATATGCAGAGCACCAAATGCACTAGTTAGATGTAAAAATCACTGATTTCCTAATCCAATGACAAGGATGAGTACCAAAAGCAGCAAGGTAACCCATTAAGATATATTCGGGATGACCCAAGCAATTTCGAGGTGAAGAACCCGATACCATCACTACAACCCGTCGAAATTAGACAAGAAAAGCAAACACTCCAAAACCCAATAAAAAACCATTAACCCAATCCGCAATAGAAAGATGAAGCAACATTGATTGAACTTATTTAGTTTCTAGAAAATAAGAAATGGAACAAACACATTCAAAAAACCTGATAGAAAAGAATCCAGATGATGGACACTGGCAGACGACATAGACAAAACAGATTTCCCACAAATAACTGACATGATAACAAACCTGATAGAGCTTGTCATCGGCAGCCCACGTAACGCTCTTGGGCCGTGGTCTTTTCATGTGTACTTTGAAACCTTGTTGACTTCGTACAGTGTCTTGAATAGCATTTGATGTTGGTGTTGATAGAGTAGCCATAGTGAATGTGTTCACAAGTAAAGAGCGAAGGAAAGGAAACCGCTAATAACACCACCTAATCTCTTCTTCAATGTTGAGCACGGTCACCTGTGTAGCCTTCTCCTGTTTTCTTCTTCCAAAGACAGGGGGATTTTAGAAAACATCCCTTAAGCTAGCAGTTAATCGATTCCACTTTGGTTCAAGCATCAGCGGATGAGAGTGGGATATATTTGATGACAAAGGTGTTTATTCTTCGTTTATTGTTTCTTTCCATGACCTGCACAATGCTCGTTGATGCTTAGTTTTTCGGGCAAGCTCATCAGAAATTTCTTCTGTGGATTCCGATACTCAACAACAACAATCACCCACCACCAAATGCCCCACAAAATACCCTGTTGTTACACTGCCCTAATACAATCTTATTTTGTTTTCTTTCCTAACAACACTCGATATTGTGATTGCTCTGTTCCAGCATATACCATACACTTCCTCCACATGATCTGAGGTGTTTCGCTTGACTATGCGATGGATATTTGCATATACAGTTCTACAGATAGATATATATATTTTATACATATCCCTTCTTGCTTTTTCTTCTTCTCTCTCCCCCCTGTGCGTGTACCAGTGCGTATGCACCTGTATAGATATTTTGTTTATTCCAATGAAGAATATGCACCTGTATAGATAGATATATTCTACTTGCTGTTCAGATAGATGATTGAATATGCATATATCTGTTGGCAACAGTAAAAAGGCCTCCTTTCATGTTTTAGATAGAGGTTCTTGCTGTCGAGGCAAACGCGTTTAGGGTTTTGTTTTTCTTTTCTTGCTTGGTTCTGTTGACCATGATCGTGTTGTATTTCATTCCTAAAGAAGAAGAAGAAGAAGAAGAGCAGGAGAGGAAACAATGGGCAGCAGCAGGATGAAGTAAGCCGAAACCCTAACCCTTCTAGAATATATAGCCCTTCAAGAGGCGGATTGAAGGCACACCAAACCTAGCTAGCTAGCTAGCTCGGGCTACAACAAGAGGATATGGAAATCAAACAGGAAGCGGCAGCTAACAAAGAAAGAAAGAAAGAAAGGAGAACTTGAGAATCGAGCGACGGATCAGAGAGGCAGGGGACAGGGATAGAAATAAGCCGGAAAAATGAAGTAGCTAAAAGTAGAGAGAGCTTCATGAACGACCTTTTCCTTCCTTGGAGAGAGAGGGAGAGAGAGAGATGGGCGAATTCTAGGGTTTTCCTTCCTTCTTTTTGCGTCTGAGCTGAGAAAATTTCAGAGCAAATCCAAGACGAAGACGCAGGGTTAGGTTTGCAGAAGCGCGAGAGGAAAACAGAGAGAAAGATGCAGAGAAAAACAGAGAGAAATCAATGGAAGAAATCGCTTCGTTTCCTGTTCCCTGGTTTTTTCTGAGAAGAAGAAGAAGAAGAAGAAAGAAGAAGAAGAAGAAGAAGAAATAATAAATATTAAATATAAAAGGGCTATATTTATTTTATTTTATTTTATTTATATTTTATATTTATATTTGTATTTTATAATAAATTTATATATAGATATAGACACAGTCAGAGAGCTCAATTACCAGAAGAAGAAGAAGGAGAAGAAGAATTTAGTTAGTTTTCTGTCGTGCTTCATATCGTTACTGATCTGATTCGTCGTTTTCCCTTCCATCTGTCTTAATCGATCCGATTAACCGGTGCTAATGCCAGTTGGAATCGCTTCGATTGATTAGCTCCTCGCCTCCGTAGCTCCTCTTTTCCTTTTGTGGCCCGATTCGATTGGCTTGGCTCGTCGTCACCAGCTGGAATCGTTCCGATTGGTTTGGTAGGACTGTAATTACGAGAGATTCCAGTGAGCGAGAGAGAGAGAGAGAGAGAGAGAGAGAGAGAGAGAGAAGGAGAGAAAGATCTGGCATTTCGTCTGGAATCGGGTCCATGCCATCATCGTCTCAGTGCAAAAGAAAAAAGAAAAGGAACGGAAAAGATAGCTCGAATCACAGATCGCCGCCACCTTCCTCTTTGCCTCTGATCTGCAGACACGAGCCAATAAAATCCGACGAATCGTTCGAGGACGAAACCATACAGAACAGAGAGGCTGATAGGCCGACAGACCGAGACAGGGTCAGCGGGATCGAAATGGAATGCGGATTCAGTGCTGGTCAGGCACAGGAGTTGCGTGCATGGGAATCTCTGTTTCGTGTGGAATGTACAAACGCAAGTCTCGAGCAAGTGCAAAACATAAACGCCGAAGCTTTGCCGATCATAAAGAAGACTTAACATTACAAGAGAGAGCAGGGGATACAGCCTCCGCATGCGAGCCGAAGATCGTCCGCTGCAGATCCCCTCGAGTGCTGATGCTGGATTCATCGGTGCCCACTCGACATATATACATATGTATATATATATACCAGAATCAAGCATCAGATGCGGCGTTCGTTCGTTCTTCGCGGCATCGTCGCAAGCCGCTGATCGATTCGACGCCATGCGTTTCTCCAGCTTTACACGAGCTGATTGGGGCCGTGATTCTCGCGCCTTCGAACCCGCCCCCGAGCCTGTAACTGCTCGCTCTCTCTGGAGCGACGCGGAGCAGTTCCGTATTCGAGCCCCGAGCCTGTACTGCTGCTGCCGCCCATTGCTTGCTGTCTCCGAACGACACCGAACGATTCCGGACTCGAACCCCCCTGAGCCTCTATACTGCTGCTGCTACTTGCAGTCTCCGAACAGAACCCGGCCATTTCCGTATTCGAAACCTTGGGCCTCAACTGCTGCTGCTGCTTGCTACTGCCTCTGAACATCATCCGAGCTGATTCTGCTGCTGCTACTTGCAGTCTCCGAACAGAACCCGGCCATTTCCGTATTCGAAACCCTGGGGTCAACTGCTGCTGCTGCTTGCTACTGCCTCTGAACATCATCCGAGCTGATTCTGCTGCTGCTACTTGCAGTCTCCGA
>JBBBWG010007002.1:0-10721 GCA_037176905.1 Azolla pinnata | reverse complement strand
ACAGAACCCGGCCATTTCCGTATTCGAAACCCTGGGCCTCAACTGCTGCTGCTGCTTGCTACTGCCTCTGAACATCATCCGAGCTGATTCCCGTGTTCGAGCTCCGGGTCTGTACCGGCTTGCTTTACTTCCGATCAACCGCGTTTTTTCCTGTATTCGAGCCCCCCGAGTTCTCTCTGTTACTGCTTGCCTTGTCTATGAAACAAAACACTGAGCAGAAATGTTGTATCTCTCCGGTGTGCCCACAAATGCACAAGCACAAAAGTGTGCGTTTCTCGCACAACAGAAAAAAAGACGCACAGAAGAAGTGTGCTTAGAAGTGTGCGTTTCAAGCACATTTTTTCTGTGCGTTTCAAGCACACTTTTTCTGTGCGTTTCAAGCACACTTTTTCTGTGCGTTTCAAGCGCACTTCTTCTTCTTCTTCTTCTTCTTCTTCTTCTTCTTCCTCCTTTCGAGCTCCGTCTGCGCCATCGCCATCGCCATCGCCATCGAGGAGAGAAGACGGAGAGAGAGAGAGAGAGAGAGAGAGAGAGAGACAAACGGACGGACAGAGGGACAGAGACCGAACGTCGCCGATGGACGAGCGACGTAGCGAGAGGTAGCTCAACCGGTCCCGATCCTCCCTCTCCCTCCTTCGGAGCTCAATCCGCGTACTTCCTCTCGACCACTCGGATCGGCGTCGCGCACGGAGGCGGGGAGAAAAAGGAAGCGAAACGCGAGCCAGCGCCGCGGCGCACAAGCAAGGAGCTCCAAGAGCCAGGAAGCACAGAAGCCAAAAGATCGGAGGCTAGATAGAGTTTTTCAAGGGGTCAAGGAGCACGAGGCGAGAATCGAGAGGCAAGAGGGCCAAGAAGGGAGGGGCCACGAAGCAGGAAGCAAGAGCGAAAGGGAAAGAGGAGGCAGAGAGCGAAGAAAAAGGCAATACCGAAGAGCCAAGAAACAAGAGCCGAGAGCAAAGAGCTAAAGAAGCGTCGGCAGCAGCGGAAGTCCGGGGGCAAGATCGCAACAAGCAAAGATCAAAGAAGGGGGAAAGCTGACGGAGAAAACGGCAAGGCGATCGATTCTTGAAAAGATTGGGGAGGAAGAAAGGGGGAAAGAATGGCAGGCAGGTCAGAGCCGATGTGCCCCGAGTGCAAGAGAGCGACGGAGATGGTGGTGGACCATGCAGCAGGAGACATGGTGTGCAGGGAATGCGGACTGGTGCTGGAAGCTCGCTCCATCGACGAATCATCAGAATGGAGAACGTTTGCCAATGAATCTGCAGACAACGACCCTGTCCGTGTCGGTGGCCCCTCCAATCCTCTCCTCACTGATGGTGGCCTTGTCACCATCATCTCCAGGACCAGTGGCAGCTCCCATGGTGACTTCCCCTCCCTCGGCCGCTTGCAGAACAAAGGCTCCAATCCTGATCGCCTCCTCATCCAGGCTTTCCGCGGCATCGCTTCCATGGCCGATCGGTTAGTGCCCTCAGCCTGCATGGACTAGAAAAGGAAAAATTGTAAATTTGCTCGTCACAGCTTGCTTCTCTTCCACACACTTGACGTAATATTATTGCAGTTCGTGAGATAGTGTGACAATGAACTCTTTAGATGGGCTTCATGATTTTAGATGCCATGCTCCAATCTCCACCAAAACGGGTGAGTACGTATGCACTGGGTGTGCGGATATTTTCTTTCTTTATAGAAATCCTCTTACAAAGGAATGAAGCACACACAAAATGATATGTTTATCCTGCCCCACAGGTTGGAATTCGTGATTATAAAAGTAATTCTTTTCCATTTTATTCAATAGCACTCCCACATATTTAAAGGGACATGTTTTTGTATTGTGGAAGAAATATGTTGATAGCCTATGTGTATGATGGTGTGAGTTTTGGCCCAATACCTTAAGTTTTTTTGGCCACAGTAGGTAGATTAGTTGAGGTAACCTTGCTGTCAATTGCACTAAAATATTTGAATATCTGAACGGTTAAGATTTGATTCCCAGAGGACACAGTGCCATTTTTTGTCCTGTGTTAATGTCGTAAAGTGATTCTGTTAGGGTCAAATTGGATGACGCAATCAATTTCTTGTTAAGCTTTGTATCAATGGGAAACTGCTATGTTTATTGTCCTTGTCAACTTTATGAAGCCACTCTGAGAGGTTATTCTCTCCAGTCTTTGTTTGACATGTTGTGAAACCATTCTGGTAAACAAAAGAGATCTGTCGATGCTACTAGTTCCACTCATACTCCTGATGTGGAGGTTATGAAGGTTTTTTCCTAGAATGAAAAGCAGGTGATGCTATTTTAATTGGTGATCTTATTTGGACCCATTGTTATGTTGCTTTCCTTTTGGCTTTTGTAACATCATCATCATTATTGTCAGCATCATCTCTACTAGGATGGAAGCCATTATGATTCAGCACTATGAATATGTACTTGAGCCACTTGAGCATGATACAAGATGGGAGATTATGTGATATTAGTCGATGCAAGTCTACTGTCCGTAACTAAGTTTTGCGGGGTCAGTATCTCAGCAAGCTCATTGAATGTCAATAGAGAAAATACAAAAGAAAACTGTAGCCATTATTAAGAGTTAAGAGCACAATCCGTGCCTCTTCCATAGTTTCTGAAAGAGGGAAGGGTATTGTGGTTTATGCCCTTCAAGGAGGTTTAAAAAAATATCAATGCAAGAAAAATGTTGTGAAATCACCTTGCTAATGCCACGTGAGAATGAATGAATACTACTAGAATGCTATAAAAGCTAATTTTGCATGTTTAAGCTTGTCTAGATGTGCTCGAAGAGGAAATGGAATGTATAAGTGAGCATCCATACTCCATGTTTACTCAGTCATGTACGGTGGCCCTCAATGTAGCTGTGTGAACGTGAAGTCTGGTTATTCCCTCCATATTCTCTTGAAATGGAGAAACTCCACGTAGAGCTAAGTTTAATGTGTCTGTGAAGCTCAACAGAATTCTGAGCCACTGGAAAGATATTTTTCTACAGTGTCTGAAGTTTGAAAAAACCACGAAATATTTTATCTTTGTATCTGTTTGTGCACGTGTTGACTCTGCACCTGGAGAAATACTGCAGGGAGAGTGTGCATAAACGTTTCTCATATATTCTGTGCCTCCAGGTTTGGCAAATACTAAGTATTCCTGACCAGATTTGGCACGTACTCTATCAAAATAGAAAATCATGATGACTCCAGTAGAGGCCCAGCAAGTTTTTCAAAAAGTAAGCCAAGATGACTAGGATAGCCAGGTGAGTACCACGTCACAACTGTTAGAAGATGCGATCTATATAGTCAAGAGCAACGGAATGAAACTGTTAACAAATAGGAGAACAAATTTACTAATAAGAGAAATGAAAATGATATTGAATTATGCAGGACAAATTGCACATAAAAACATATCACTTGCAATGTCAGGGAAAACCTAGTTTCTTCAAACACATGTTACACATAAAACGTAAAATGTTGCTTGAAAGCAAGCTATGCTTTTGCGAGTTTCTAGTCCCAAGTTGCTTAAGTGATATGCAAGGAAAATGTTCCGAAACTCTACTTTTTCATCACAGCATTCTGCTTTGGTAGATTCTATAGTGATATTCCGATGTGAACTGGCTTCCATCTGACTCGAATTATTTACTGTTTTGTGTAAAGTTTACTCATGTTTTCTGTTTGGTATGCAGGTTAGGTCTTGTTTCAACCATCAAGGTGATTATTGGACATTCTCCATCACTTGCATCATAGCCATCAGCGAATCTTCTGGCCATTTACTGCTATTGCAATTTGCTTTTAACAAAATCACACACTCCTACTATAACTCATGCTTATGTTGATGCCAGTCCTGTGATCAGACCTGTTTCATTTACCTGGAATCCTGTTGTTCTGAAACTACTTGTGATTGCGCTACTTCCATGGGCATATATATATATATGTATATAGGATAGGGCAAATGAAATATTCAAGAAAGTGGAGGATCTTAAATCCAACAGAGGCAGAAATCAAGATGCTATGTTAGCTGCATGCCTATATATTGCCTGCCGCCAGGAAGACAAGCCAAGGACAGTGAAAGGTGAACATTTTTGTTTCTAAATACCATTATAGCCCTATGTTGGTTTAGATTCATACTCACATAAACTCAAAATTGCAGAAATATGCTCTGTAGCCAATGGTGCTTCAAAAAAAGAAATCGGCCGCGCAAAGGAATTTATTGTCAAACAGTTGGAAGAAGAAATGGGGAAATCCATGGAAATGGGAACGATCCATGCTGGAGACTTCTTGGTCAATATTCGTGTTCCCTTTTTTAGTTTAGAAGAATCTATAGTACTGTTTATATGCAATACTTGACTTGAGAGTTTGCAGCGGAGGTTTTGCTCCCATCTTGGTATGAGCCATCAGTCTGTGAAAGCAGCAACCGAATCAGTTAAGAAGTCGGAAGAGTTGGATGTTAGGTAGGCATCTATCTTCGATAACATGTTAGATCCATAATCTGGATCCTTATGTAGTGTTATTTGTTCACTCATGCAGTGTGATATGTGGCTATGTATATAAAGTCTGTCTGTTTGTGCAACTGCAAAAAATACAGAGCAGAATATGAACTGCCTTTTGTAAGGTCTGGCCAAAGGGCTGTAGCATTGCTGAAAAACAATAATTTTGACTGCTCTTTTCCATCCTTTTTTTGCATGAATGATGACTTGTAGATATAATGATTTTTATCATGTATTAAAAATTCCCCCCTCCATTCTCTACCTCGCATGCATTCAAGATGAGACAACTTTTTAAGAAGTACTCTTTGTTAGAGTCTTATAGACTGTTTTGGCCCTTTACAAGGTGTTAATGTATACATGTGTTTCATTATTTTCTGGTTGGGTGCAGGCAAGTGGAAATGTTGTTCACGTTTTAATGAAATAGACGGATATGAATATTACATGTGATATTTGTTTGTTTGAGTTCTTTTTTCAACTGGACGAAAAATATTTGGAGGACGTAAATTTTATGGGAAGAATGCTCAAAGCTCAAATTTATTATTCGTCTCTTAAAACAAATATTGAGAATGAGCCACAAGGATTTTTGTTTGAGCCAAGCATTGCTCATCTTGTGAAACGACTGGAAGAAGCTTTCTTTGAACTTGAGCTACGTATTCTTCTTTTTTTCTTTTGTATATTGGCAGGAGGAGTCCTATTTCTATTGCTGCTGCTGCAATATATATGATATCACAGCTGTCAGATGACAAAAAGTCTTTGAAAGGTAAATACGGAAACATGCCAAAACTTTGTAGTATAATGCTGTCTTAAATGCATATAGCTTTGAAGGCTTGTCAAGGCCTCTTGTATTGATAAAATTTCTATTGCCAACTTTGTGCTACTATTTAGTAATTATACTCTTTTAAAAAATTCCAACTCTGAAGATTCCCTAGGGATTTCAAACATGGATATACTCTTTTTATTGCTGGAAATTTTACAAGAATACTGTTGGATTATAGATATTTCTCGAGTGACGGGAGTAGCAGAGGGGACTATAAGGAACTCCTACAAAGACCTTTACCCTCATGCAGCTCGGATAGTTCCAGATTGGTTTGCTAAAAGCGATGATCTAAGGAATCTATGTGCTCCATAAAAGGGAATCTTTCCGACCAATCGTCAGGTTGCATCATTGCTTATTTTAAATTCATAATTCCCAAGTGCCAGCTTGCGTTTTTCCTTCTAATGTGAGGAGAAATTCAGCGATGAGGGAACTATACTTTTTACTTGATAGTATCTGAAAAGATAGAAGAGAGGTATTTTTCCCCGTATTATTCGAGACTCTCTCTTTGCTGTTTGCAAAGAGAGAGTATTATAGCTTATTATTGCTTTAGATTGAAGGAAAAAAACTCGCTTTCAATTAAAAGAAACTCTTGTCTGTGAGGAATGAATTTTGACCAAAATAAAATTTGATTGAACAAGTTGGAGGGAACGTGAAGCTTATTTGGATGTATTGCCTTAATTGGAAATCAAGATTTCTCATGATTTTTTGTTTCAGAATGTTTCAGCATTTACTACTAAGCATCAGTGCCCTATGGAAGAGTGGGGGGTATGATAGAATGGGTACTCTCATTGTCAATGTGTTTGGCTAAGAAACAGCCCCAACAATGTTCTGAAGTATCATTATGTGGAGATCCTTAGGTAATTTATCTTGGCATTCAGTGAAGCCTTGCTTGATGTCTTTGCAGTCCTAATCCCAGGTTTTGACAATTGCTGAATGGTTTCAGTTGAGCCCCAATCCTCCCAAATGCATTTTCCTCGCATTCTAAACCCTAAACTCTAGACTATATTAGGACTTCAGCAAGGAGGGCATTACTTAATGCATTTGCGAGTCATGAACTCCAATTTGTGCCAAATTCTAAGCTATGCTTTTAGGTCATACATGGTGTCACTGCAAGATGTTACACTATGTGAACAATTTTGTTACACGGCCTCCATGCACCTGTAGACATGCCATAAGCTAGATGAATGAGAGAGGCCTTTTGAACGTTGAAACAAGGTTTTGGTTTCATGACATGCTTGAGGTTCACATCTTTGTTGGTACTTCTATAATTTACAGCCATCAACAGCATGTTCATGCATATATGCATATATTATTACATGAGCAAAAGTTTGTTGAATGCAAAGAAGATCTATAGCGTTAGTTGTTATGTGTCAGGTCTCGAGTGTTTAGCATAGGGTTAGAAACATCAGTAATTATGTATTTAGTCAAAGTGTTTTGACACTGCAACTGCTAGGTAAGAACTTTAATTGCACATAAATCATTAGATCATTAGGATTTGATGTACTGGCCCATTGGAAGACTTATGAAGTAGTGATCTTTGAACTTGCTCTATCGTATGGTAATGTTCTCTCTCCAATGATATCTCCAGGAGCTAATTGAACAACAGGTACTTGAATCATTGAAAAAAGCTTGGTTTGGATAACTATTACTTGCAGTGAATCTGGATGGTTATCAGATTGAAGACAGGTAGACTTCATAAGGAAGGTTTTGGCATCCTTGTGAGGTTGGTAGCAATTGAAAACTTTGTGAGGTTGGTAGCAAGTGGAGACTGTTATATTTTTGGCACTTTCCCTTCTTGTTTGCTTGCAGTTTGGTGCCCCTTGCCTTTTTGTCGTTTATCATTCTTTTTGTGCAAATCACTGTAAGATGTGATTATGATATCAGCCTGAAAGTGAGGAAAGGTTAGAATGGTAAAAACAGAGACAAATCAGTTAAATGTAAGAAAAAGTTGTGTTCCTCCTCCACAGCTAAAATTGTGAGTGAGCTCGAGAACCTATCAAGGGAATCTCAAGTGTTTATTTGAAGGAGAAGCGGAAAGGATGAACCCTTTTTGCTTGCATTCTTAGATTGATCTCTCAGCTTCTGTGGGAATTACTTCTTGAGCTAGATCTTTCTCTCATTTCCTCCTTATTTTGTACTTCAGAAATTGGAATTGGTGTACTACTAATCCACCTGTATCTTGTTTGTCTTATGAAGCTATGCTCTTATTAATAATGTGGGCGTTTTCTAGTGCAATGAATTACTTCTTGAGCTAGATCTTTCTCTCATTTCCTCCTTATTTTGTACTTCAGAAATTGGAATTGGTGTACTACTAATCCACCTGTATCTTGTTTGTCTTATGAAGCTATGCTCTTATTAATAATGTGGGCGTTTTCTAGTGCAATGAATTACTTCTTGAGCTAGATCTTTCTCTCATTTCCTCCTTATTTTGTACTTCCGAAATTGGAATTGGTGTACTACTAATCCACCTGTAACGTATTTATCTTATAAAGCTATGCTCTTATTAATGTGGGCGTTTTCTAGTGCGATGTGTGATTGTGATTCTAAATCAGCTGGAAAATTGCTCTGAATATCTGTCAAGGGCCACAGTTTGGAACGAGATCGATACCATAGAAACAAAAACAGGAGATGGTTGGAATCATGTAATCGTGAATAAAGAAAGGCACAATCTTCTCATTGCAGATTTGACTTACCTTGTCAATTATGAAATCAAGATTGACGAGGTTAGTCGAATCTGCAAATGAGAAGATTGATTGTTTGCAGGAACAAGAATGGAATGGTGATACTGTTCCATGATGTTGATGCGCTGCTCCTACTATTATGATTGAAATACATATATATATGCTTTGATGAATCAGTTCACTGGACATCATCATTGCTCAAGCTTTGCAAGGAGATTCTATTTCAATCTATGCTGAAATGGGGTTTACGGTTTATATGGATTGGTGATTCGGTGATTTGCTGCAATTTACTGGTCTTGTGAATTACAGATGCTTCGATCCATCGTTGCTAATACGCCGCAAATTGAATGTATGCTGGTTGATAACAGGCTTCTTATCCTTGCATCAGTGATGATTGATGAATGATGGTGAGATGATGATGATGGTGATGATGGTGAGGTTCCATTATGTCATTTAGCAACCAATTGGGGACCAGTTCCAATTATTTTGAGATTTTGATTTCAATAGAGAAGCAAAAGATCGATTGGAGCAGTGCAGAATCCGCATCTGATTCTACTTCGATCCACCACCATGATCATGATCATGATCATCAGGTGGCTATGGCTGCTTGCAGGCACATGCTCCAAATGCGCACGAGGCGCTGCCTTCCTGTCGGCGATTGAATGCGTGAGAGCGAAAGAAAACCTAAAAAAACCCCAGCAAGCCCTAAACCCCACCATCAATGAAGGGGATCGAGCTTGTCCTTATGTTCTGTCGGCGATTTGTAAAGCTCTGTCGATGATCAGGCGCAGAATTAGGATGGATTATCGATGCAATCAATGACGAGGATGATGAATCTGATGGAAGAAGTGTCCTCGTTGTTTCGATCCACAGATTTGAATAACTTCTGTAGCAGGGAGAGAGGAATCGGAGCATGCGATGGACTTCGCTGGGTTTTGGGCAAAGCCACGCGTGATCGAAAATCATTCATCGCGGCCGCAAACCGACATGCACGATCTCCTCCCGTTCTGTGTTCGACCAGATGCGTTTTTTTCTACTGTTTCTGTATTCGACCTGATGGTTGTTTCAGTATTCGACCATGTGGAGCTCGAGGGCGCTTCCCTGTCGAGTTTCTGGTCGGTTTTTCTAACTAGGGCTTTTAAAGCTTGCTATATGCCAAACAATGGAGCAATCGATGTTTTTTCGCCTACAGTTTTGGGCGAGCTGTGAACAGAGCTGAGCTGAGCTGAGTTGAGCTGAGAGCTGAGAGCTGCTGCTTTGAATGCACAGAGACGAGTTCGTATCGGGTTATTGAATCCGAGGTGATCTTTGTTTGGTACATCGGATCGATTGGGTGGGGCTCCGTCGGATTGCTGTGCTTTGTGCTCTTATTTTGATTATTGGCAGTTTGTTTGCCCACGTGAACGACCTCTTCTTCTTCTTCTTCTTCTTCTTCTTCTTCTCTGTAAATGCCTGTTTGTATTAAAAAAACAGAATGACAATACAGAATAGCATTGCTATCAAAAAGCCGCTTTAGAAGTCGCGATGCGACAAGAACAACCACTTACGCTGCTCTAGTATAGAATAACGGAAATCTAACCTCTCTTGGAGCAAAAGTTTCTCATACAACATAATTGCGAAAACTGCCAAATCAACTTCCCTTTTATCGCAAGTATTTGTTGAGATAATGCAATCACTTTTTCCGCTTCACGATCATAATCATCATCAAGATCATCAAGATCATCACCATCATCACCACCACCATCACCACCACGAGCATCATCACCACCACCATCACCATCAGGACCATCATCACCATCATCACCATGATAATGATAATCATCATGATGACCATCATCATCATCATCACCATGATAATGATAATCACATGATGACCATCATCATCATCATCACCATGATAATGATAATCATCATGATGACCATCATCACCATAATGATAATAATCATCATCACCACCACCACCATCATCATCACCAGCACATCACCACCACCATCATCATCATCATCAACATCATCACCCTCATCACCACCACTACCATCATCTTTATCACCACATCATCATCATCATCATGATCATCACTGTCATCACCATGATAATGATAATCATCATGATGACCATCATCACCATAATGATAATAACCATCATCACCATCACCATCATCATCACCACCACCACCATCATCATCACCACCACAGCCATCACCATCATCATCATCATCAGCAGCATCATCATCATCATTTTCACCATCAGCACCATCACGATCACCACCATCATCATCATCATTTTCACCATCATCATCAGCCATGTTTTCGTGTGCACAAATGGGGGGAAAAAAAAAAAACAAGCAAATGAAAATATACAAACGACCGAGAGCAAAAATAATATTTCCCAGCGGTCGACGTGGCAAGTGCCCCTGCCACAAAAAATCAATAAAGAAAGACAAAACAAAAAATAAGAATAAAAATAAAAACACAGAAGAAGGCGAGGATAACATTCATTATGATGCATGCATGCATGCATGGCTTGGCGATGCATGCATGCATCGACATGATGGTGTGGGTCAGGTAGGCATGCGGCACATGCATGCATGCATCGGCATGATGGTGTGACGCAGGTAGGCATGCGACACATGCATGCATGCATCGGCATGATGGCGTGGCGCAGGTAGGCATGCGGCACATGCATGCATGCATCGGCATGCTGGTGTGGCGCAGGTAGGCATGCGGCACATGCATGCATCCATCGTCATG
>JBBBWG010006980.1:5239-25815 GCA_037176905.1 Azolla pinnata | reverse complement strand
TTTTTTTCTATGAGAATTCGGCCTTTCTATAGGATATATCGATTCTATTAGCTGTTGTTTTAGTACCGCCACTTAAAGTCTTTTTATTCCATGATCTTCTGTGGAAAACCACTCTTATCACTGAGTGTGATGCTTTCCTAGATTCAGTGAAAACTATTTCTTCTCGTAAAGTTCGACATACATGTTGTTTGCCTCTGTGTTCTGTCCTCTAAAAGTTTCAGGCTTTGTTTTGGTAGAGAGCATGGAAGCTATTCTTTTGTCTGATAATTCTGTCTGCACCTCCCAGCACACATTTTTTTGCTCATTTTCTTGTTCTTTTATCTGAAAATTGAGAATTACTTGCAACGATGTTGTTTAGTAAAGATTCCAGGTGATTCTAGAAAGAATTTGGGTATTTCTTTCTCAGTTTTTTTGCCTTCTATCAATGTCTAATCTAAATATGACATCTATCCTGGATTATAGGAGAGTAATGAACTGAGAAATTTTGTGGATCCATGGCTCCTTTCCGAAAGAAAGGGGCTAGGGTTGCAACTGTCTCGAACTGTGTATGGAGTGTTGGTGATCTTGTGCTTGCTAAGGTGAAAGGACATCCGTGGTGGCCTGCAAAGGTAAGATGTTGATAGATCAACGTGTTAAATGTGAATTTTGGATTCCTTCTGAAATTAAAGTGATGCTCTTGAAGTTAGATAGGTAAGATATGATACATCAGAAGCTGATTTGTGAGAAATTCATATTTTTGATATGCGATTTTATGAGGAGAAAGAGATTTTGATGCTTCAAGAATTGAAGTTGAAGGAAGCATCAACAGGTGAAAGATGTAGAAAATTGTAGTAAACAGTAGTAGAATAGAACATTCTCAGAAGCTGATTTCGGAGGAATTTATATTTATGCAATGGGAGTTGCTATGAGGAGAAAATGATTTTGATGCTTCAAGCATTGATGGGGTGGGATGTTTAACACAATAGCTGAACCTAAATTTGGCAATCATGATGTTGACTTCTCTATTTAAAGTTTGTTGGTCAAATATTCGATGATCTGTGTTTTTTATATCATAATCAGAATATCTCCGTTACAGGTGAGTGAACCAGAAAAATTCGGCCAGCCAAAGGACCACCGGAAAGTATTTGTTAGCTTCTTTGGCACACAACAGATGTAAGTAACTCCATTCTCCATCTCTGTTAGATTTATTATCCATTTCACGCTCATTCTGTGTACATATATGTATGTCTGAGTGCACATGTTTACACTTATAGACATTTGATGTGTGTGTAACATTCTTGGTCTGTAGGGGCTCAATTTAATTAACAAACTTGTAGGCTTTCAATCAGCCATTCGTTTTTCTTGCTTCACATGTTAATCTCTATCTTTCCATGTAGAGGATCTGTTCAACCGGTAGATGTGAAGGCATTCACTGCGGATATTAAGAAAATTCTGGTGGAGAAAACATCACTCAAAAGTACTATTTCAGATTTTAGTCGGGCTGTAAAAGAAATTTGTGAAGCGGATAAAGAATTGACCTTTGGCAAAAGTGTTGGCAGTAGAAAAATTGAACAAAGGTTGTCTATTGAGACTAATGAGTTCATATTGTCAGATGTTGATCATAAGAAGATCAAGGAAGAGGAAGATGATGATATGTTGAAAGAGGCACTAACAGAATTAAAAGAAGGCCAGAGCTTTGATATCGGTAATGGTTGTGTAAGGAAAGCTTTTGAAGAGCTTGAAGAAGTCCACAGTAACAGGAAGCGTAAAAAAACTGTTGCACGTGTTGATGGTTCAAAGAACTTTACTCCTCCAAATATGAAAGACCTAGCTGATGAAGCAAGTTTACGACTTTCTGGTAGCGATTCAAATTTTTCTAGGAAGAAGATGTCTCCTCAACAGTGTGGGGAATCTAATGGTCATAAGCTTACCTCTGGAGAATCAGAAGTACTTAAAGATTACAAAGAACAGAGGAAAAGTGAAGCAGAGGAGGACGAACCATCAAATGAACTTGAGACACAGGATCAGTCAACCATTGTGGGATACCGAAGGCTCAAAAAAGCATCGGCCCCCTCACAAAACCAGTCACTGTTAAGTTCACAGGTGCGTGGTTGGTGTTTATTAATAAAATTCATTCTTTGCTGCTTTAAGTATTTACTTTTTTTTGCACTATTTGTGTTACCCTTGCTTGAACTTATTATTATTTTTACCTCTGTCAAAAGGTGACTGGAAGTACCGGACACACATTCAAGGCAGATTGCAAGGGTAAAGACATATCTTTGCATTGCTCTGTAAAAAAGCAGGGTTCAGCCAGCCTGTCTTCAAGTAAGAACAGTGTAAAGAGTGCAATAGAAAAACCATTGGAAATAAACTCCCCAACAAGTTTTGATCTGAAAAGAAAAAAGGGTCTTGCCTTTGATAGATCAAATATCTTATCGCCTTGTTCAGATGATAAATCCAAATATCATTCCCAAAGAGACAACAGCCTTCCTCCAAAGGCTGAGAAATATCGTGTAAGAAATACTGCTGATGGAGAGGCAATGTCCTTACCGTCAAACCGTAGACTGGGGGCACTTGCTGGGATGAATTCATGTTCATCTGAAACGTTGAGCGCAAGAAAGATGGAGCATGTCAAGAGCAATCAAATTAAAACATATAGGAATCTAAAGGAGGAAAAGGTGATATTTTCTGATAACTCTGTCTACAAGAACAGTTTGAAAAGGTTTCATGGTTGTGAATCAGATGAACAGGTTTTCCTTAAGAAAACTAATGGTTTACAGGTACACAGTCACACTAAGCAAGAGTTTGATATTGTAAAATCTGAACGAAAACTCAGTATGGGTGGAAGTGAGGTGAACTTGAAGCATTACAGTGAGGCTGCAATATCTGTGAAGAGATCAGAAACTGGAAAATTTATGGAAACGAGGATTAACTACACAGAGGATTATTACCACAAGCATAAATTTAAGTCAAAGAATGCTCATCATCGTGATGGGAATTTTCAGGAACTTGTACATGGAATTACACAAACACACCAGGATCAAGCGGTGAAGCAATCGTTTGTAAATCACTCTAGTAGTACAGGCGTGATGTTAGATATGAAACCAACAATAAACAGTATCAATAATTCAGGCGTAAGAGGTCGATCTCTGAAATCGGATGCTTCTAAAGTGCAATCAGAATCCAATACTAACAATGTCAGAGCAGCGTAAGTGATTATTTATCCTCTTTCCTAGATGAATTGAAAAAAATATTTTAAGGGAAATCTTGGAAATATAGGGAGGTTCTTATTGCTCCCTTGGATTCATTATTTCGAAATCCCTTGCCACACATTGAGAGAGAGGGGTGATGATATGTTCTATGTTCCATGTGAAATATTGGAAGAATGGTACATCTCATTTTTGGGGGGGGTTGATATGGGGGATTTTGGGGAAACATGAACATGTGGAACATTTACTTTAATTCTGAATTATGCAGGGTAGAAGCAGCAAAAGAAAAGCAAAGGCGTCTAGCAGAAACTTCAAAGGTTCTGGAGATGAATAAAGCTTCAACTGAAGTTGTTTTTAGTGCTTCTACAAAGGCAACCCCTGGCAGTGAACCTCATGGGCAAACTCAAAATTCCACGGATTTCTCACATGTTCCTCAAGATGCTTCAGGTGAGATTTTGGGAAATAGTGTCAATGGAATGGAGGCCACATTGGAGATAAGGGAGGACCAAAATAGGGAGTTTATAGTTGCTGAAGACCAGATGGAAGCTTTGATGGCTAGAGACACTTTCCAAGGAATGTTAGAGACATTATCACGAGCTAAAGATAGCATTGCACGTGCTACACGCCATGCTCTTGATTGTGCAAGACTTGGCATTGTTGATCAGGTACCTTTTCAACTAAAAAGTTATTAACTTTGCTCATTCAAATGGCTTAATGTTTTCTGTTCCACTGTACTTACCTATACCTTGAGAAATTTGTAATTTGTATTGTCTCAGAATACTGTTTGCAACACCTAAAGTATATGTAAAATTACAATGGGGAAAAATTGTAGACCAGTATTAGTAAGGTTGGTGAATCATATCTCACTATCAAACTTACAGATTTTTTTTTCCTTTTCCGAATGGTGAGGGTTCCTATAAATCCCATTATTTTTCCATGGTGTCCAGTTGGATATCTTATAAATCGAAACGATTGAGTTTATGTGCCATCCAAGTCATGAACATAACCTAATATTTGGTTGCTGCTAGTAAGAAATCAGAACTTGTTCAAGTTCAAGCATTAGCTCTATTTAACTTCGTATATTCACAAAGACCATTTGGAATGGTGCATGCACTATGATGAAACTAAGATTATCCGTTGCCTGGTTATAAACACAACACATTCATCTTTGTCTTTTGCTTTATTTCTGAATTTCAGGTTCTCTGGGTGTTTGTCTGTTATGAGGTCATTAAGTACCAAGGAGTTTCTCTCAAATATTGTTAATTTAACTCATATCGATTGTGTTTCTTTCTTGAATTTAAAGTGCCATATAAATGTTATTTGATATCTTTAAGCTTGATTGCATTGTAAGAAAGTTATAACGGATGTGATTTTGAAACAGGTTATAGACATTATTGTGCAGCGATTAGAAAATGAACAAAGCCTTAGTCATCGATTGAATTTATTTTATCTTGTCGATTCTATCACACAGATTTCCAGGAATATGCAGGGTAAGTTAGGTTCTTCAAATATGTTATTTGCACTGAACAATGATAGGCTTAATAACTCTCACTTTTCTCAGGAGCAGTTTATCGTGCTTCAGTGGAAGGGTCATTATCCAGAATACTGCATGCGGTTGCACCCCAAGGAAGTTCAGCCCAGGAGAATCGTTTGCAGTGCTTGAAGGTAAATATAATGTCCTGCTACTTATTTATAAGGTCGTCAGCATCATGTTGCTCCACTACAAGGCATTGTATGCTAAAATTTTTGGCACTTCTGCATTTTAAGAAATGAAATTGTAATGTTAGAAATTTGAGATCATGCAGGTGTCTTTATGGAGCTGTAAGTTATGTTTGAATGAGCTTACGTAATGTGTGGTAATTTTGCTTGCATACTTCATAATACAAGCAATAGAGTGCTGCTCAAAGCGAGGTTTTAAAATTACAGTCATGTGAGATTTAAAATTTCAACCTAGGTCATAGACTTTTCTAGAACTGATGCATAAGGTTTCTCAGTAAAATGTCAGCAAAAACATACGAAATGATTAAAACATTATATAAGCGTTTATCAATATTCTTTCATTCATGCATTCTCAGATTAGTAAATAGTTTTTCACAATAAAAATAATAACAATTTCATAAAATATAACCACTGATAATTTACTGATAAATGGAGTTTTTCATTTTATGTGAAAACATGTACTTAGTACTATACAGTTATGACTATTTAAAACCAGTGAACTAGGTTTCTCACTTAAAGATTAATATGATTGCAAGCACAAACTAAATACATTAGACATGAAGTAATGATGTAAATGCTTACTTTATGTCTTTTGGGAGGTTAGCTCCATGCATTCTATATTACAGATCTACTAATGATGAGCAATATTAAAGAAGATTAGAGAATAAAATGGATTAAGGGTGCTTAATGACACCAAGCACCCCCGAGCGAATGACTGAAGATGAATCCAAAATATTGTGTGTCCCATACCAGAGAATATTACCTTGGATTATACCTTGGAAGTTGACAAGTACGAATCTGATGACAAAGAGTCTTCACATCGTCTCAAGTTGTCGTAATGGAAGTAGGTAGCTAGTCCCCTTTATATAGGTGAACTTCTAGGGTTCCTGATCCTATGAGTTTGTCCTAGCCTAGGATAACCGGTTTCCTGTTTATCTTACCCTTAAAGCCATTTAAATTAGCCTTATAAATTGGTTCCTAAGGATATGCCCATAACATTATATGCAAGAGATTCAGTTAGGTGCCACTATCTCTATTTGCATGTCTTATCTTGTCCTATACTTTTGCATTGTTTCAATATGGTCTTAGCAGTTTGGTTACAAAGTGTACTATACACTAATAATATGTAACATGCAAGTTTCCTGAGCTTGTGGAGCAGGCCGAGAATTTCATTGTTTTACTTTTTGACACATAATTGTAACAATTTCTGTGTGTATCCAGGTTTTGCATATCTGGATTGATCGACAAGTCATGGATGAGTCAGTTTTACGTGGGTATGTCAATGAATTGGAGTCTCAGCAGATTGATGACAAAGTTGATGACATAACATTGAGAAGGCCTGCACGTTTTGAACGTGCTTTAGATGACCCCATTAGGGAGATGGAAGGGATGTGTGTTGATGAGTATGGAAGGTAAGAGAGTGGATTTGTTTGAAGGGTTTTAGAAGCATAAATAATATAGTTGTTTTTCTCATATTCGTAGCATCTGAATTTTAAATGTGTTTTTGAAAACTTCACAGCAATGCAACTTTTGGGTTGAATGGATTCCTTAGCTCTTGCATGTTAGAGGATGGTGTTGACTCTCCCGGTGTTAGAAAACAAGGGGAGAGTTTCTTTCCAAATGGTACAACTATTAGTGAAGCAGGAATACCATTGGAAGGAACTCCTGATAAACAAAGTCATATTTTAGAAGATGTGGACGGTGAACTAGAGATGGAAGATGCATGTCCTGATCCTACTCGAAGAACAGATTCCGTTGAAGAAAAAGAATTGATGCATGATGATGCACCTCTTCCACCACTTCCTCCAGAAGATCCACCCTCATCACCTCCTCCATTGCCCTCATCACCGCCACCTCCATTGCCACTATCTCCTCCACCATTATCTCCATTGTCTCCACCACCACTGCCTTCAGCACCGTATCCTTCCTATGTTGTGCCAGTCGCATCCTCATTTGGAAACTCGACCCCTTCTGAATTCTCACCTACAATGGAAGCACATAGTTTTGTAAATAATTTTATGTGTAGAGAACAAGAGAATGCAAATTCTACAATAGCAAATTTTCATGGTCACAATATTACTGATGGTAAATCATACATGCATGAGTATTCTCAGCTGCATTATCACCCGGTGCAAGATATCTTGCCATTTCATAAGAATCCTTCACATAACTCTCCAATCCAGAGAGGAAAATGTGTTTCTCAATTGCATTATTCTCACTCTGATTCACACAATACATTGCAAAGCCATCAGACTTACCATGGAGCTGTACATTATCAACCACCCTATCCACACATACAGTCACAAACTTCTATGTCTCCCAGGATTCTTCGTTATGGGAACCCAAAACCACTGCCTGAATATTCCTCACCGTCTATGGAGGGAGGTAACAGATTATCAAGTGTAAAAGGTCAGCAAGATCATCTCTATCCATGTACTGCTTCTAGTGCTGGGAGGCTCCAGAGGCATGTTTCCTCCTTTCATAGAGGTAAAATTTGATTTAATGAGGATGTTGCATGTTTGCACTTCTTGAATAGCTATTGTTGAATTGGAAAAACTATTAAATAACTCTTTAAGTTTTTCTTTATTTGTACTTAACAGATTTGTACTGGTGCAGGACAAAGTGCATTAAATCATGGTACAAGCTGGAGTAATCATTCACATGCGTCATCCTTGGGTACGCAACAATCAGGTGTTGTAATAGGAGTAGAAAGCTTCACCTGTGCAATTTGTAGGAAACATGAGATTGTCCATGAAACAAGTTCAGGCTATATAACAAAAAATATGTGGCAGCTGAATGATTAGTTTCCATTATAATTTTGTGGGATTCAATATATCCAGAAGGGGTTTAATCTATTCAATGGTCTAATTTAAACATGTTTTTGTAGTGAATGAGGCCAATTCTCAACATGTGGCCAGATATAATGATGCAACTACGAAATGGAGGCAATGACATAGAAAACATGCTTAGATGAGGTAAAAACGATATGGAGACTGTTTCTCTTAAAAAATGGCATCATATTTACTTTTTTTTAAGCTCAGTTGAGTTCAGTATTCTGTTGACAGGGATGACTTCAGCTCGTGGTTTCTTAAATTGTCTTTTATTGGACATTGCAAATTCATACTCAGTTCCTCACAAAAATCTAGACTCTGGATTCTTGAGACTTGTACAAAGTTGTACTTTTTGAGTCTGCCATTGCGGATGTATACACTCAAGCATGCACTCTCATCGAGGTCAGTGCTCTCAGCTGTTCATGTCTTAACTGATTTGAAATGCATATGGTGGAGTAAAGACTACCCTAGAGATTATCGTTCTTCAATGTATATATCACCATGTATATACATTAGGTGCCTAACTCTGCCTAGAGTTAAAGATGAACCTTTCCATGAATGAATACATATAGTTCTGTTAAGTTTTCTGGTTGTCCTTTCTTATTTTTTACATAATGCAGTATAGCGACATAGAGAGGAAGAAACCGAGACAATGAATAATTTAATGAATATGTGCATGCACTTGGTGATGGATTGCTGATATACGGTGAGTCTTTCAAACTCTGTTCTTTGAAAGCAACTTAATTTGATCCCCCAGTTAACTATGAGCACTTTGTCAAATTTAACATAGTCATGAAATGTTATTTAAGTGATGTTTGTATCATACAAAATAAACTCACCGTTTTTGTAGCTAAAATAAATTTACTCAAGCTTCTAGGTTTGGAATAGTGATACTATTTTTTTGTTAATGAGGAGTTGGAACATGATGGAAACAGGTTTCATGTAACAACCGGTAAGCTCCTTATTTAAAAGGTCCCATGAAGGTTTTTTACTTGTTCAGTGGAATAAGAGTGTAAGGAGTATCTAAGGGAGGTTTTTTTAGTGAAGGTGACAGAAGAAAATGATGATGAATTCGTGATAGACCATAATAAAATGCTTGATGTGCATCTATTTAGAAAAGAGTGTAATATTTAAGGAAGGTTTCTAGTGGAAGGCTATAGAGGGAGGATAAATGATATTATGAATTCCCAATAGAAGGTAATAAGATACTTGATGCACAGTGGAGATGAGAATATGATCTATGGGTGAAAGAACCTAGGGAAAGATAATGCAGTCAGGGCATCGAAAGGAAGAGTTTAGAAGTGAAACAACTGCAAATAATAAGTGACAATGAATTTACAAGAGACGATAGCTGCAAGCTATGGGTGAAAGAACCTAGAGAAAGATAATGCAGTGAGGGCATCGAAAGGAAGAGTTTAGAAGTGAAACAACTGCAAGTAATAAGTGACAATGAATTTACAAGAGATGATAGCTGCGAGATTCATAAAAAAAAAACGATGGCGGTTTTGTTAAGAATAGGCAAACAGTCTATGAAGAGAATTCGACAAAGTTTTGGAACGTTGTAATATGATAGACAATCGCTTGGGGATGCAATTTTCAAGTCTGGTTCAGAGACCTTGTAGGGGTCACTTACCTGAATTGATAAGCTCTAATAGGGCTTACAACATGAGTAATGATGTTGTAGCATTTAGTTGACTAATCTGTGCATGCCAAGGCAGGTTGCCCTGTTGGTGTAAAATCTTGCATTACATGTTACCTGTCTTTCATCCATCCATTATTATGCCTTGTCATTGCTATGGATAGGTTACTCTATGACAAGCGTCAATATTTTTTGGATTCAAGAACATTGGTTGAGCATTTGGAATAGAAATAATGGAATGCTCATCTATTATGAAAGGAGAGGCATTATCTGATTTGTGCCCATTGCCTCTGTAAGCCCTCTTGTTGGTTGGTAGCTTTCCACTTTACCACTTTATAAAACATTGCTTGGGTTCAGCTGAACTGTTTTGACTCTATTTGTTAGGAAATCATTTCTAGTAACACAAAAAGTCAGTTAGAAGTTAGGTTACGAAATGGGGAGCATCCTCGTGGTGTTTCCAAGTGGTGGACGGGTGAATTTGACACCAGAAACACTATCAACAGTCAGGATTTGTGTCTGAATCGAGTTATGCAATGGATTTGTAGGTAATAGTTTGAAGTCGCTCAGAAAAATCTTGCAAAATAAGCTGAACGTGGAGTCAATTGACTGAGTTTCTAGGCTACTATGATCTTTATGACCACATTAGCAATATTTCTATACTTAGTAGTATAGGTGGTTATTGATATATAGGTAAATCAAATAAAGCTTCGGTGTATGTGAGATTGTAATATGAGCATGCAAATTAAGTCTTGCAGTCCTAGAGAACTACGAATGACATCTCTCTACATCTTTTCCAAAATCAGATGCTACCTCAATGTATGGAAGAGTAGCACTTGTTTGAGCCTCATTACTTCTATCGTATACATGTGTAGTTACCAACATTGGGGCATGTCATTTGTTGAAACCGATTAGAATGAAATTGAGGTGCTGGATTAGATTGGCGGAGGCTGATGTTGAGAGCTTCTAATTTTGTAGTGCTAGGTGGCCACATATGCTCTCAAGTTTGTACGAGGGGAGGCCAGAGAGCATGGAACCGAGCAAAGGTTCTTTTTTGATCTTTTTATTGAGACTGTGAGGTTCGAATCATAGGGGCCATTGTTTACTGTGTTTCCCGAATACTTGTGTGTTTTGATGGTATATACGTGCTAGCATTTTAATGTACATGGGTAATAGTGTATACATGTGAGCATATATACGAGAGTTTTAAAGTGATGAGTGTGCTTGGTAGTGTTTGTGTTATGTAAGTACGAGTATTGGTAGATTGGTAGAGGGAGAGTATATGTCTATTTGTATGTATGGAAATAAGAGCTTAAGAGAACAAATACAAAACATTTGTAGAGAGAATTATTAAAGTCAGAAGCTAGATATACGAATGTATCTATTGAACGTAGAGGTAAGTATATTACAAGAGGCCCACAAGAACTTTATATACAAGTTTGACATTTAGGTCTATTATTAATTGCTTGGGTTCCATTATAGCAAACCTATGCCCTATTTGGCCTAAAGGTAGTAGGATAGTTCTTGTGAAAGAGGAGATAATCAAAGCATTATGAAAGAATGCTAAAATGAAGGATGGCACTTGAAGGGCCGAAAACAGTGCTTATAGACGAAAGTGCATGTAAATTAGCATCCCAACTTGACTAATTTATGGAGGTGAAACAAACGTATAGATTCCTCGATGTAGATGGTAACCATGCCAGCTCACAATGTCACGATAAAAACTAATAGATCACAATGGACTCGGAAGATAATATAAGAAACAGGAAGGGGCTTTTTAACGAGTTCCATGAGTCTCTGTCTTTGACTCTTGTATACTTATGATGAAATTTTTGCTGTGATATTGGCGATACTTTTTTTTGGGCCTTGTGTTCTACCTTGAAGTATTTATCCAACCTAATTTATGAGGTAGTGCAGCTTGTTATGCATGATCTTTGAATTCAAAATAGCGTATACCTTATGTTTTGGCCCTTTAGCAAAGATGAATTGGAAAAGGTGATGGAACAACTTGATCCGGGGCAAAAGTAACAGCATAACGCTTAAATAGTGAGACAGATGTTGAGGAACGGCACAACATCATTTATCTTATGAGAGATCACGAATGTGCGTAGTAAACGTCGCAGTTCCAAGTGAGGAATTTTAATTAGTTTTCAGTGTTCTTGTAGTTGGAGTGCTCTTGTAATAATATCGTTTTTTTTCTTATCTTCGAGTCTATTTTGTTTATGAGTTTCAAAAAGTAATAGTTGCAACCATAATGGTGTAAAGCCTTTTAAGTTTCTTTTGTTTAAATAGTAAACGTGGCACATACATGCATGCATGCCATTATGCCATTTAGGTGCTTTAATATGCTCATAAATAAAATAAGACATTAGTATTTGAGACTTTTTGTTACAAGTGTGCTAGGTTGAAAGTTTAATACTCTAACATTTTGTTTAAATGCCTGTGACACAATAATTTGAGAAGAATGAGGGGAATGATAATTGTCTAAACATGGTCATAAAGCGAAAGCGAAGATAAAACAACAAGAGATCGAGGCAAATTTTAACTTTTTGACTTGGCTCAAGTGAATAGGATCACTATTTGGATCTTCCAACAACAAAAAGCCTAGACGAATTCAAAAGTTGAGAACAAGAAGCTTATCGATAAACGGTAATCAGTTCATCAATGAACAACCTCAATCAAGCCAAAAGTCAATCAATTAACCCCTCAAATGCAGGTATCATAAGCATTTAGACAAAATGTTATGATTAAGCTTTTATAACCTTTGGCCTTATACAAAAAGGTAATGGGGGATCAACACCAAGATTAAAATACAAGCTATTGTTGTCGCTTCATTGTACGTAGGTTTATGAGCGGCCCCCAACTTACGTGCATTCATGTATGCCATTGTGGAGTTTTGATGATTGTGGAGTTTTGATGATAGTGGAGAAGGCAAGGAACCCACATTACGTGGCCTAATCGAAAGTGGATAAGGAAGATCCAAAGCGATTGGAAGATGGACAAAGTGACAGATTGATTTCAGCATCAGGGAGTGGATGGTAGATAAGTGCTGGCAGACGGAGAAGTGAATGACCAATCACCTTTTTTCCGACCAAAACTTGTAATTTTGGAGAGGATTCGATTATTTAGGTGAGGGTCGTAGGCGCAACGCATTCGGAAACATTTGTGCAAATTACCGATATAACTTTAGATGTAACGTAGTGTACACGACTAATTGGTGGTGTTATTAAGGACTTTTTTGTGCATTCTTGTGTTGCTGGGCCTCTAGGCAGTGGAATCAGCTGCTTCTGAGTGGAAACCATGTGTGAGGTTATATCATTCGGCTATAGCGATGACATGAAGAAGGCAATGACAAAACCATCAGCTGAAGGTGGTAGAGTTGGTGAAGGTGATCGGAAGGTTCCACGGGAAGCGTCTCAGGTCAATGAGCAGCATACAATCACTAGATTCAGCAGCAAAGATTACAAGCTGTCTCCGGTCTCTAGATTATGCAAACTAATAAGGACAGTCGGTCTCCAAAGTTGTACGAGCTCCGCATTTTGCAGCTAATAAGGGTAGTCTCCAGATTTCGCCGCTAGGAAGGGTAGTAGTCTCCAGATTTCGCTGCTAGGAAGGGTGGTAGTCTCCAGATTTCGCCGATAGGAAGGGTAGTAAGTAGTCTCCAGATTTGGCAGCTAGGAAGAGAAGTGTACGATCTCCAGAATTTTGCAGCGATCGAGTGCAACCTCCAAATTTGTTTCGCAGCTAACTAATGGCAGACTTCGGATTTGACGAAGCTGATAAGGGCAATAAGCAAATCGCCAGTTTCTGCAAAGCTAATAAGGGCAGCCTCCAAAGTTTGCATGTAATAAGGGGTAGCCTCCGAAATTCTGCAGCTCTCGAGGGCATTATACGATCTCCAGGATATCTGCAGCTAAGAAGGGGAAGTAGTATACCAATCTCTCCGGATTCTGCAGCTAAGAAGGGGAAGTAGTATACCAATCTCTCCGGATTCGGCAGCTAATAAGGGCAGTAGTATACCAATCTCTCCAACTGCTAGCAGCTATTGAGGGCATTATACAGCCTCCAGGATATCTGCAGCTAATAAGGGCGATGCACGATCTCTCCAGGTGCTAGCACCGAATAAGGGCTGTACATAGTCTCCAGATATCTGCAGCCAACAAGGGCGGTAGTATATGATCTCTCCAGGTGCTAGCATCTAATAAGGGCATTATACAGTCTCCAGATATCTGCAGCCAACAAGGGCGGCGGTATTACAAGCTTCTCCGGATTCTGCAGCTACTAAAGGGCATCAATACACAGATCTCTCCAGCAGATGCCAGCAATCATCGTGCATGTGTGTGTATATATATATATATGTACATATACAGAGATTAGGCTCCTGATGATGATGCGAGGCACGATTGGCAGGCGGCCCTTGATCGATCCCGAAGCCCGCGGAAGAACTCATCGGGGACCGAAATCGGCCATCGGGGCCGGACAGGTGTGAAACGGAACGAGAGCCGCGAGTTTTTCCCGGAGAAAAAAATCGGGGGAGACCCGCGAAGATGCCCCCCGTCCACGTGGCAGGGCTCCCCGCCAGGCAAAAGCCCGCGCCTGCCACGTCGGACGCCACGTGGCGGGCTCCGCTGACGTGGCGTTATCCACGCGCCCGCCCACGTGGCGGCCGCTGATTGGCCGCCCGCCCCCTCCCATTGGCTCATCCTCTCCCTTCATGTTCATCCATAACTCTCTTCCTCTCTCTCTCTCTCTCTCTCTCTCTCTCTCTCTTCTTCTCTGTTCTCTGTCTCGACCTAAACCCTAACCCTAACCCTAACCCTAACCCTGGATTCTGCTGCCCACCGCCGTTTCCTGCAGCCCAATTCGGCGGTGGACAGAACCCACTTCTTCTTTCAGCGAGCGCAGGGGTCGTTGATCCGGCAAAACCCCTAGGATCAACCCCGATGTTTCTCCCCTGCCATGAAATCTTGCTTCCGCTCCCTTCTCCGAGATGCCCCCTGCTCTAGCGGGGACCTTCTGGAAGCTCCAGCAGTCCCCTCCCCGCTTCGGTGACGCGAGCTCTTTCATGAATACGGTGATCTTCTGCACAGAGTACTCGCCGCGGTTTTCTAGGGCAGAATGGAACCTAGCCGACAGACTCGATGGAGCCGCGAGTCCGTCTACTTCCCTCTCCGTTCTCAACCCCACCAGCAGTTATCGGGAGCTTAGATTGCACAAATGCCATGGATTTTATGGAAAGAGGAAGAGCAAACAGAGAGGCAACAGGAAGAGAACAAGCGAGGTATATAACACTTCTGTTTCGCGGAATGATTCTGCCGTATCGGGCGATGATGCTTCCGACCAGTATCATCATGAGTTGTCGACAGAGAGGTGGTTCAATTTGCAAGATCTGAGGGTTACAGAACCTCCATTGAAAGAAGGGAGAACATTCACAGTGAATCAAGCTTGGGATGTTCTTCGGCATGATATTGAATTTTGTAGTTGGAAAGCTCGGCAAGATGTGCTTACAATGAAGACTTTACATGATAAGGTATTACCTTAACATTGCATCATTTGGTGTGATTGGAATTTATGATCAAATCGAGATATTGTTAGCAATACATGGTTTCACCCCCAGGGAGATAAGTTTCCTTCGCATGAAAAGCTGTATTTTGAACATGCTTTGTGCTAAATGATGATTGGTGCAATTTCTGCTCTTCGAACTGTCTTGCAGAAAATGCGTATTGCAGACATAAATCGTTGACCATTGAATAGTTTTATAATAGCTCATGGATCCATATAATGCAGACCATTGCTTGATATGTCACTAAAGTTGTCAGAGTTTGTCTAAGTCCAATTAATGAGATTATGCCACAAATACTGTCCGAGCTCCTTCATCCCAATTATATCTCCGTCTATTGGAAATGAGAACGCCACTACTTGATCTTGGCAATTGTGGAGGTTATGCTTCTCGATGCATATGATGACCATGCACAGGATAGAAAATTAGTTTTTGAGATAATATGTGGAAGACCAATGTATTTCTGTACATGCGAACACTGAGATACCCAAATGTATGATTCTATGAAGATTCATTGATGATAGAGAGTATAGATAGATAGAATCAGTACAAATCTTTGAAGAGAATTACTGCATGGTTGCTAATCCTTTATATACTGATACACCTTAGGCCTGTGATTAAAATGTAGATCATAACCATCTAGAACAGCTAAAGAACAGCATTGATCGATTGCAAAGTTTTGCATGGTACATTTTGTGAACAGTTATTGTGGAAAATATCTATATATGTGCCTCCAATGAACATGCCATTATGGATTTCTTTGCAGGTCAGAGATTCAGCATGGAAATTTGACGTTGTGCAAGAAATACATATAACATAGAAGAAGTCGGTCTCGCATTTTTAGATTTTTCTTTGTTCTTTGTTCTGTCACCCTGCACTCGAACTTTTCAGGATGAAAAAGCACATGACATATTGTTTTATTTATTTCTGAGCATAACCTTCTTACAGAAACCGTTCAAAATGTTTACACAGGTCGTTGATGTGTTGAATCCGATGGCGAGGGAGTGGAAATCTGTGAAGACTTTACGTGAGGAATTAGCCGAGCTGCAAAAGAGTCTTTCAAAGGCCCATGAACAGGTGCTATGAGCATTGAGTACATTTAGTATGCAGACATTTTTATAAATCCTATCCCACAACCCCAAAAATAGTAAACTTTGACGCATAAAACCTAAATTCTGGGATCCTGAGTATATATCTATCAATGTTCAGGTATCATTGGTGAGATTAATATCTGTGTGATCGATTGATGGATGGAATGTACTTGTGTATTGATATATTGTATCCTGATACAGTTTATCTGTTTGTCTATCCCAGGTTCACCTTTCAGAATCCAGGGTTTCCCATGCACTGCAAAAACTTTCTGATATGGAAGCTGTGGTAAACAACATGTTACTACAGGATCCTCAAGAGGTTGCAAAAGGAAAAGCAGCTGTAGCTACAACAGTTGCAACTGATTCTCCTCGTCAGAAGAAAAGCCAAGGCTTGACTGTTGCAGGGCCAGTAAAGAAGTACTCTCCTGCCCTCAAGAACTTCTGGTATCCGGTTGCATTCGCTGCGGATGTCAAATCAGATACAATGGTAACATAATGTTCGAGTATTCAGATTTCCTATTTTTTATTTGGACACGCTCTTCATAAAGCGTATATAACCTATAAAAGATCGCAGCAAAAGTAGATGAATAATTGTGGTGCGGTGTGCATTGTTCAGATCATTTTGGTGTGGACAATAAGCATAACAAATATACTTATACGTATGTGTGTGGGCATGTGAGTGACCCTCTTGTCTTTAGAAACATGATCCAAGCTTCGAGATGATGTAGGTTCCATTTGAATGTTTCGAAGAACCATGGGTGTTATTCCGTGGTTCAGATGGGAGGGCGGGTTGTGTTCGGAACTCCTGTGCACACAGAGCATGTCCTCTGCATCTTGGAGCTGTAAAGGAGGGTAGAATCCAGTGTCCTTACCATGGTAAGATACTACTTTTTGAATAGCAACTCCTTTTTGAAGTAGCACTTGTGAAACGTGCTCCCTTTTATCCTTTCCCAAAAAGGCTGGGAGTATTCCACTGATGGGACTTGTGAGAAAATGCCATCTACGAAGCTAGTGAATGTGAGTATACAAGCATTACCCTGTATCGAACATGAAGATATGATATGGATATGGCCTGGTGATGGTGTTCCTGATGCGGATTTACCATCATTAGATGCTCCGGCTGGTTTCACAACTCATGCACAGGTGACATGCTTGAATGTCTGGCATATTTTTGGCCGATAACAAACCAAGAGTAGCAATCTATAGCTTAACTTCAGCTCTATGCTTTCAGATAATCATGGAATTGCCTGTTGAACACGGTTTATTGATGGAGAACTTGCTGGATTTGGCCCATGCTCCTTTCACACATACGACTACTTTTGCAAAAGGATGGCCGGTCCCCAGGTACGGATAGATGCCCTTTGTAACAAACATGGACAGGAAGCTTTTGTTGAGCCAACTGCAGCCCTTTTGTTGGTTAGTGTAACCACTTCATGTTGTAGCAACCGATCATGTGGCTGACAAAATTTGGTTTATGTGTTGATGTATGCATGCAGTCTTGTGAGGTTTTGTACCCCAGTAACTGCACTTGGTGGGTACTGGGACCCTTATCCAATAGACATGGAGTTCCGGCCCCCTTGTATGGTACGCTCCACAATCGGCATTTCGAAACCTGGAAAGCTGGAGGGCAACAGCACCAGTGACTGTTCCAAACATCTGTACCAGCTGCACGTGTGCGTCCCTTCATCTCGTGGGAAAACTCGCCTTCTTTATCGTCTGTCACTCGACTTTCTCCCCATCTTGAAGCATGTTCCCTACATCGAACACCTCTGGAGGTACTTGGCTAACAAGGTGAGCATCACCGAATAATAATTTCTTCAATGCAAATTATGTGAGGATGCAGGGATCCACGTATGTACGTACGTATGTAATTTGTGTAATGTGTATGACGCATTCATGTCATGTGTGTTTGTGTGCATGCACATGTACATGGTACACTATATGCTTGTCCTCTTGCTTGGAGTCAGTCAGAGATGGTTACTTACTAGTCATTTCGAAGTACTTATTTACTTGAATTTGTTACAAAATGCAGTGTATATTTGTATCTTTTTGCAGATATTTTATACATGCATGCATCAACACGTACGTACATGTGTGCAGGCATACAATTGCTGACAATCTGCATAGATAGAGATTTATTTAGGTGCATTGGCAATAGCAACAGCCCAAAGTGACGAATGTCTTGTACAAATTGTAGGTACTCGACGAGGACTTGAGGTTGGTTGTTGGGCAGCAAGATAGGATGGTGAGAGGAGCGAACGTGTGGAACCTTCCGGTGGCATATGATAAGCTAGGAGTCCGATATCGGAAATGGAGGCTATCAGTCGAGCAGCAAGATACCGAGCCGTTCGATGTGGACTAACAACCACAGAAATTCTGAATCAGGTTTTGCCCATTTGCCCATCTGCAATTCTTCCAAAACACGCTCTTCTCTGAAGAGTTCAGATCCGAGTGTTTCTTGGCGTGTATGCTGCGGTTTGGCTAAAGCTCTTGTTGTCTGCCATCTCCCTCCATCCATCATACTCCTGAGAAGCTGTTTTCATATGTAAGAGTGTACAAAAGCTAAAAAAAAGGAAGCCCAAAAAAAGTCAGAAGAGGATCTCTCCATTTGAAGGGTGCTCAGTATTCGGAGCGCTCTTGTATTGTTCTACCCCATTCTGTAATCGCCATTCAAAATTTTGGGATATACATAACTGGAATGTAAAGAAAGCTCTCTTCTCTGCCCAAGTTCCAACCACAACAATGGAATCAGAATAAGACTATATGTTGGATGGAGGCCACCCTTTCGATCCATCTGATCGGATCCCATGCCATCTTTGTAAGAGATTATTCCTTTGGAAAATACTTCTTACCATGGAGACGGGGTACGACGAGATGGCTTGTGCTGTGGGCACGATGATTGTTGATCTATATCATCATGGCATGAATTGCTGATACGCTGCTTAAGCGCCGACAAATGCAGCATTTGGGAGTAGTCGAGCAGAATTTTGGTTCTCTTTCTTTTAATCGATCTGCAGACTCATCGACTTTTCTTGGTGTTGAGTTGCTGATGGGCGAAGCCAGGATTGAAGCAAAACACAATTGTATCTCATTCACAAGCACTTGGCTACGTTGATAACGCAGGAGAAGATTTGATTTTTCGCAGCTGAACCGGTATTTCCTTTGTGTGTAAGATCTCCCATTCCCGCAGCATGAAATGGATTTCCATTATAAGGCGAGATTTTCATCCTAGTCCTGCAAGCATCAGCTACCAAAACCTGTTGCCAGTTTTAAACATGAGATTTTCATCCTGCTCAAGCGAGAAAAAAAACATTGGCCTCCTGAAACTAGCTTTAATCTAACCACAAAAATAGCTTTAATTATCTACAAAAAATAGCTCTCATTAACTGCAAAAAGAACAGCTTCAATTAACTACCAACATTACACTTTAAGTAACCACAAAAATAGCTTTACTTATCTACAAAACATAGCTTTAATTATCTACAAAAAATAGCTTTCATTAACTGCAAAAAGAACAGCTTCAATTAACTACCAACATTACACTTTAAGTAACCACAAAAATAGCTTTACTTATCTACAAAAAAAATAGCTTTCATTAACTGCAAAAAAACAGCTTCAATTAACTACCAACATTACACTTTTAAGTAAACACAAAAATAGCTTTAATTAACTACAAAAAATAGCTTTAATTATCTACAAAAAAATAGCTTTAATTATCTACAAAAAAATAGCTTTCATTAACTGCAAAAAAACAGTTTCAATTAACTACCAACATTACACTTTAAGTAACCACGAAAATAGCTTTAATTAACTACAAAAAATAGCTTCCATTAACTGCAAAAGATAGCTTCGATTAACAAAGGTTTTGAGCACCAGTTCTTTTAACTTGAATGAAAATTTATTCTATGGTTTCTTTTCAACGTGACGAGATGGCCGAGTTGGTCTAAGGCGCCAGATTAAGGTTCTGGTCCGAAAGGGCGTGGGTTCAAATCCCACTCTCGTCAACTGTCACTTCTGCTTTTACGCCTTCTTTAATTATATTATATATGCTCGCGTTCGACGGTGCATCTCATTGTCTTCTGCCTTGATCTGCGCAGATCCGATGATGAAATGAAGCCGGAATGTCTTCTGTTTTGTTTGATCCGCTCTGAGAAAGAGTTGCAGATCGATTGATTTCGTTTGCAAATCGCGATGCCCATGGATGTTGTTGCCACAGGGAGGGAGGTCGCATCGGCTTCGAAGGCAATGGAAAATGGATGATGGTGTATGTATCAAACGGAATGCTTTGATCTGCTCAGATCCGATGATGAAATGAAGCCGGGAATGTCTTCTGTTTTGTTTGATCCGCTCTGAGAAAGAGTTGCAGATCGATTTACTTCGTTTTGCAAATCGCGATGCCCATGGATGTTGTTGCCACAGGGAGGGAGGTCGCATCGGCTCCGAAGGCAATGGAAAATGGATGATGGTGTATGTCTCAAACGGAATGCTTTGATCTGCTCAGATCCGATGATGAAATGAAGCCGGGAATGTCTTCTGTTTTGTTTGATCCGC
>JBBBWG010006969.1:0-25819 GCA_037176905.1 Azolla pinnata | reverse complement strand
CATCACCATCATCACCATCATCACCATCATCACCATCATCACCATCATCACCATCATCACCATCATCACCATCATCATCACCACCACCACCACCACCACCATCACCATCATCACCATCATCACCACCATCACCACCACCATCATCATCACTACCATCACCATCATCACCATTATCACCACCATCACCACCATCACCATCATCATCACCATCACCATGATCACCATGATCACCCCATCATCATCACCACCATAACCATCACCATCACTAGCATCACCACCATCACCACCATCATCATCATCATCACCATCACCACCATCACCATCATTATCATCACCACCACCACCACCATCACCATCATTATCATCATCACCACCACCACCATCACCATCGCTCCAAGAACTCAGAAGTTCTTCTACCTCCGCTCTTCTCTCTCTCCTTCCCGCTTCATCTGCTTCTACTTGTTTCTTCTTCTTCCTCTTCTTATTCGGCTTCTTCTTCTGCTTCTTCTTCTTCGTCGGCTTCTTTTTCGAACAGCATTCTTTTCACGGAGCGGAACCCAAATTAAATCGCGCCGTTTGATCGGCTGCAATCTAAACTAGCTCGATACTGTGCGCGTACCTGGCTATGGAGGATCCTGTATTCAAGGAGACGAACTTTACCAGATCTCCCTATTCCTTCCCTTCTTCATCACCATCAACACCACCACCAGGAATGATCAAACCTCTTCCCCCGTCGGCAAGATTCAGCCTTCTGTTCGAAAATGCTGCTTTTGATAACGATTACGTGGTCACAGATGAACCTGCATTTTGGAAAGAAGTCATAAATTCTACCTATAATGGCGATGGTAGGGCAGCACAAGATTCTTGGGGTGAGTCTGACGTGCTTCAGTCGGAATTCCATACTTTGGTAATCGAGGTCTTTAAAAGGAAAATTAAAAAAGAAACGATGAAAGCAAGATCTCTCGTTCAGCAATGGCGATTATGGCATGGCTGACATAGATAAATATCTTACCTCATAGAGGACTAGCAGAATAATTGAAAAAAAAAAATCTCATTTTGTGATGCAATTTTTCGGAATCTTCTAGGTGCGTCTCTCCAAAAAAATGTTGGAGATTATTCTTCCGATACAGACGCGCTGACAGAAAAATGCTTATCAAATGGCAGCCATGGAAAGTTGGATTTTATAGGTGCGTTTATGCTGTCTTTCAAGAAAGTTGCCAAAGCTAAACCAGAAGTCAAACTTCAATTGAGCAGGAAAAATGATGCGAAAACAAATGATCAGACTTGTTTGGCATTGTTCTAGGTTCATCTTATTGTAGTCATAAAAAAAACGCCAGAACTGTTGAGGATACAGGCCTCGAGGTTCAGACGAGAAAACATTCGTCTGATGATAAAACGGTATTGGACCCAGGTAAGGCTCTAACTTAATCAAATTATCATCGTCACAAGTGCTGGATATGTAATGTTTTAGATAAAGGAGAACCGAGAGAGAAACTGTACATCTGGTGGTTGAGCATAAGATATTTTCCCAGATGCATCAAGAACTGTTAAAGCAAATTCCACGATGAATGAGCTGGAATATGTAAGTACTTCGGATCATGCAGGGGAGACGAAGAATGGATCCTGCTTTGGCCATGAAACGTCTGGTTCAGGTGAGTCTATTCCAGAAAATTAAATTTGTAATAGCTTGGTTATACGATAATTCAAATGGCAGATAATGGTGCATGACATTGAAGATCCGGAAGTATTTAAATACTGCTTCTTTGGCAGTGAAACATCTCGTATATACCAGTACCTGTTTTCAAAGCAAACTGCATACCGTTAAACTGGATTTTAATGGTTTCACAGATGCAGACAAACTCATGGAAGAGAGAGAATGCAAAAAGCTACCTCTTTCGTCGAGAAATCTGGTTGTCTTACTTCATCATGCTCTACGCCATGGGTTGAAGTTCAGTTTGAGGGGAATGGCCCTCGGGGATGCGTTAACACAACCAGTAAAATCGACTGGATTCTTCCTAACTTCTTCAAAATTAACAAACTTGTTCAATTATGAAGAAAGAAATTCTTGGTCCCCGAAAGAAAAACATGCTAACAAAAACAAAAAAACGCTATCACCTCAGCCTCCCTTTATTCAAAAGGAATTATTGATGAATGAAAAAGGGGTGTCATCAGAATCTGACATGAGCATCAACAGATCTCTAATGGTGGATAACTTAGATGAATGCAACATGCATCAGCAAGTGCTTTCTGATAAATCAACGCAAACGGTTAAAACAGATGATAGCATTGCCAAGGCTACACAGCTAACACAGGTTTACTGTAGGGGTTTAGAGATGGATTCATCTGAAGACTTAGCAGCCCAACATCCTTCAGCTCTCAGCATGGATAAGTTGACATTTAGTGCTCGTTCACTAGGCCAAAATCAAGAAGATGAAGTTCATGTAAATGGGAACTTCTCCTGTAGACCTCAGGAATTTGGCAATGAAAACAGATCGGCTGACTATACCACTAACATGGACAAAAAGTCTCCCATGCTACTACAGCTTGAATCCATATCTCCAAGAGATTTTCCTACCAGTTGTTGTTGCTCAATGGACAGTTTCGCACCATTAGGATGCAAACAGAAAGCCATGCAGTCATCTCCTCCTTTACACCAGAATCAATCAGTATCTGAATATGAAGAACATATAATGTTGGCGAAGAGCAACATGGCTTTTTGGCCTAATTCAGAATCACATCGTTGCTTCTCCCAACATGTTCCACATTTTCCACATAGATGGACTCAAACTTCGCAACCAAATGAATGGCCAAAATCTTCCATTCCTTGTCATTCTTGTCATGGGCAGTTCCATTACTCTTCTTCAGTTGGCCAATTTCAAAATGACATCAGAAACCGGCAGCCTTCGTTATGCTGGTCTCCTGATCATTATGAAACCTTTCAGAATCCCTCAGAGGTTTACCATAGGCCTGCTTCTTCTGTGTACCAATATTCATCGAATTGTGGAGGTCAACCTTCAAATATAAGGCCTAAGAAGCTCTTATGGGTGTCTGAAGAAGAAGCAGAGATCATTCGGTTGATTAGAGTGTCTCAGGTAGTATGATTTACATAATCAGTTATCGGATTTGATGAATGTGCTTATGTGAGTCTTTGCTATGTTCTATTGCCTACTCGACCTATCATATACCAAAATGTGCAAAAAAAAAACTCAAGAGCTCATTTGTGTGTCTGCATGTGTCTAAATGAACCTGTGTATGTATTTGTACATTTTCTCAGCCTTTTTTAATTTCCTATTATGTGAATGATTGTTGAAGTCAACTCCCCAAAAATTTGAGTTGGAAATATTTTTTGAATTCGTGACAAAGTTCATATTATCAAATAGGGCAAGTTAACTTGAGTAAGTTCACTTCGTCACTGGAATTTCTCATTTCCTGGTAGAGGGGCAACTGATGACGATCTATCCTTTCTCTGGGTATCCGGCTCTGTTCCAGGACTTCTTACTGCTGTAACTTATATATGTGATTGAGGTTGTTCAGTACAACCATGGTAGCTACATAGAGCTGGACAATATTTCTGTTACATCTTCGGCTCAATGTCTCCTCAAGAAGAATAATGGGAGAAAGAATGACTAGAAGTTTGAGAAAAAAACTTAAATTCGATCTTTGATGGAAGATTTCCAGAACTTCAAAGTCCTTAGGGGATGCGCTGCTATGGAAATGCATATGGAACTTCTTTTTAAGGTTTAGAAATTCTGCTTGCAACAATTGATTCTGAAGTCTGCAGATAGCCGCAGATCTTTTATTTTTGTGACACAGGTTCTTAAGCCTGTTGATTATCACTGGTTTCCTTTTGTTAACCATGCTGGATGGAACAAGGCCAGATTAAGGTTTGACAGTTGTATTCATTAAAGACTGAAAACAAATTAGCATATATCTTAGTTTCCTGATAAACTATCCTATGATTGTTTTAGGCTAGAATAGACTAATAGAAGTATTTGATAGATCGGGTACTGATCAATGCAGAGAATTATTTTCAAGTTTTATGTATTTTAAGGGTGGCATAACTAATTTTTTTGTTCATTGTAGTCTTCTAGCTGTATCATGTTGGTTTTTTTCTTATTTTTTCCAGTTAAATTTGACATATTTTTTGCATAAATCTCATAGGACATCAATAGGTGTTCTAGCTCAGATGACACGTCCAGACAACATTCACCCATTCCAAGTACAAAACCAGGAAATGAAATTCCCGAAGATACTAATTTGGGTGATTCCAGGGGTGCACCCCAATTTTCAAGTGGATTTTCATCATCTTCTGCAGAGCATTTTTGTGTCAAAAGTACAGAAGATGGTACTCTTAGCACGGTATATCAAAATACCATGTGTTTTATCTTAAATAGCTTAAACTAACATGCTAAAAACTGAATTGTTTCCCTAACAGTGTGACATAGACATAAAAAGTACATCGGGAGGAGGGTTTAGAGAAGAAAGTGTCTCTCTCAAAGCATTACAAACTTGCCACGATCAGATGACTCTACAAGTAATATTTTGGTACTTAGTTATATATTATTTTCTTAGTCCCTAAATACTTCTGGAGCATATGATGGCAAGAATACCCATTGTTCTGCAGTTTCTCAATAACACACAAGTAATTTCACTATTTCCTAGCAAAAGATATTTGAACTCAACCTATGTAACTTTCAAACGATTTCATGAGCAATGCAAGTTCAATTAAATAATAACACATGTAACTTAGTGTCGGCATCAATCCTGTAGGCATGTAGATCACATTCCTCATTTTATGGTTGTAAAGTATACCTTTAGGTATTTCTATTGATTTGAAACCTTTATAACCATCTGCTTTTATTTTACCATTTAGATTCTGATGGTTGGAATATTTTTTAAGGGAAAGAAAGACAATCATGAGATGTACTTGAGATGATTTCAGTTTAAAAAATTAATTTCTTCTCAATGAACATTAAGGTCAATCCTGATAATTGTAACAACTTAGAAGTAGCACTGATAGGTAAACTTTGATTTAATATTTGGTTGCTAAAGTACCTCGAATTCATTGAGAGCATGATGGATAAAATAATTTTTTTTTATCCAATCACCAGAAAAGAGCTGCATCCTGTATTCAACTTTACTGGCGAAAATGTTTGAAAAGAAAAGAGGAAGACAGTAAAGAAAGAAAACGATTAGAGGCACTAAAATTTGTCTCAGAGATGCCTCCTGGGCATGATTGTTTGATGCAGATGGCTATCACGGTATAAGAGTCTTATCAACTTAAGAACAGTAAGACTCATTTTAGATTAGTTAGTGTTTTAACATGTTCGGTTTTGCTAAAATATTTCGCTTTTACATTTCAATGGTCTCTGAATCACGTCACACTCAAGGCAATCAGAAGTGGAGGACTGGTGAGGTGGTATTTTTCCATGCATATGGCAGCTAAAGTCATCCAAAGAGCTTGGCGTAAAACTTCGAAGAGGATGCACGAGGACCTCTCTGCTCTGCAATCTGTTCCTCGGGGGATGAAGGTTTGTGGAACATATCCAAAAGATAGCTTTCTAGGGACGAAGAGATAAAGCCAATTTGCTTTGATAAAACTTTAAACTCTATGGAGTTAAATATTGTCTTATAAAATGGAATTCCTTCCTTTGCAGAAGCTTTATGAATTCACTCTGAAAAGGCATAAGAGCAAAGGGCATACAGTACCATCTTATGGTATTCACGATGATTGATTGACTGAACTCAAATCTATAGATACCTTTCTTTCACTGGAATATATTATTGTACAGTTTAATAGTTACAAATTATTTCTTGAGCCTCTAATTTCAAATTTGCACTTTATTTAACAGATCATTTTATTTTCCAGATTGTAGGGAGTTGCCAATTATATTAACGTCTTTTTTTGAAATACGCAAACAGTAATCTAGAAAACTTTGTATCCTGATTCACAGTGAAAGTAGCCTGCCTCTATGCATGAAAATATACATTAGCAATGACCTGGACTAATGTGTGTGCCTATGATCTCAAGCTGTGATGTCCATCCATTTGTTTCTATTAAAAGAACATGCGAAATAGGCGATTGATGTTTTACAGTAGCTCAACATTATGGAGTTTACAGGAATTGTTCTGCTGTACATCTATTCTATTTGGAATTTGTAACTTCATTGTGCTTATATATATTCTCATTTTATATAAACAACATGGCCACTTGCACTCAATGTGGGTTCTTTTGTACAGAAATCTTCTCCAAAAGCATGGAACGCCTACAAGCTATCATAGAGGGTTCACGGATTCGACGACGACTTAAATCAAGACGCTTGCAAACTATTGTGAAAGAAATAAAGGTTTATGTCAATTCATTAGATCACCATCCACGAAAAGAAACATGCATTACTTCTGCAACATCTTTATTTAGCAGGATCTAATGTATTATGATGTAAATGTGACATGTAGGATAATCAAAGGAACTTAAATCAGTACTTTACAGCACATTTTCTTTAAAATTTGAATACCCTGCATCAAAATGTCAAAATCCACATAGAGTGCTGCAGTTGTCATGCATGTCTTAAAAGATTTCTCGAACTGAACAGAAAAAAATAGACAACTATACAAAATAGGTAATACCATGAGAATGTAATTTTGTTTAGGAAATCAGGTTACTTGTCCAAGAAATATCCAATGAACCAACTTCAGAATCGTTTCCAAATCTTCTGCCCCAATTATCCATACAATTGCAACAAAAGATGATGCAGTTACAGACAGCATTGAGTGGTACCAAACCATTTGAATTTGTTTCGTATTGTAAATGGGATATACCTACTTAAGCAGTATAAAATGGCTGAAAATCATCCTTGCATAGGCCCACAAGATGCAGCTCGTGTATTATTGCGAAGATGTCCTGCAACTCCTTTGGTTATAGGTTCATCAAAAACTCAATTGGATAGCTCACCTTTGAAATCACCTGCCATCATCACTGCAGGAAATTCTGGAAATATATCTGTCAAGTCTTCGGTCGAAAATTTCTCAAGTTCTCAGAGAAAGAAGAGACAGCCAACACTTGAGTCTACAGACATTGACTTTAGAGCGAGAGGAAGTACCGGAAGCCATGTACTAGTTCCTGATGTTGATCTCAAAGTTCCGCTTTCCTCTTCAGAAAATGTGTCATCACAAGAAAATTTGGGAAAGCAGTTAGCTGTAAAAAAAGAAAGAAATGAAAAAGTGAAAGATAGAAATATTGAAGAAAGGAAAGAGAAGTTTCCAAGACAACCTCATATTGCAGTTTCTCCAATGATAGTTAATACCAGAAGTTCAAGTAAAAATAATGTGGTAAGAAAAACGGAACAACCAGTTCAGCTGTGGCAGAAGGATCCCATTCTAGTTCAAGATATATCTTCAGAAGAACCTGAGAACTTAGCTGCTCAATTTTCTGATTATGAAGACGTGTCTCAAAATCAGGATATTCCCAAGCACCCATTCTTGCGGAGAAAATCGAAGGCCATGCCCCCTCAGAAGCTTGATTGGTCTAAGGTAATATTGCATTAGAGTTTTCTTGTCGGTATAATCAGGTACTAGTATTATTTATACTTTCCTAGCTTGTTCTTGTTTAGCTATGTGATGCCCATTAAGCGCACTTACATTCCCAGATGTCATGTGAGTTTTTAGAGTAGAAATGGTTTATCGTTACTTGTATGGGTTCTTTACAAAGGAGACGGCTACATGTTTTTCCCAAATCGGTAGTATTTTTTTTTTCCAAAATCAAGATTCTACTATTAGTGAAAAATGCCCTTTGGCTATAAGTTAAACCTTCTGTACCACTATCAATGGAAATTCCTCTAAATATGTCTGCCTGATGCATGCACGCCAAAGGTAGAAGTTATGGTATTTCCTTTTGATGACAGGTAAAGCCTATGGTGAGGTCTAGATTGGAACCAGAACTAAAGACTCGTCTTTTTAAACCAAACTTCAGGGGTGCAGCATCCTTCAGAAAAAAGGTTTGAAATTTCATAATCCAATGGTTTTCTTGACCTTTCGAGTCATTCACTTTTAAGATTTTCAATAATTACTTCAAGCTCCTATTGCAGAGAAACCTTTGTGATATTAAGAGCAGACTATTCAGCTATGAAAGAACTGTTGATCAAGAAGCAACTGGATTGGCTAAAAGTTCGGAGTTTAAGCATGATGGTGAAAACACAGAAGCAACACAGAGGAAATTATTAAGGGATTATGACTCAAAAGAAGGGGAATTTTCTTTGAACAAGTCATCAAATATGGAAAGTTTCAGGCAACCCTCTCTGAGATATTTCCAGAATAATCAATCAGGTAAGGGTGATTCAGTGAAAATACTGGAGCCAGGAGCTCAGCATAATTTTCCTGTTGTCTCCTTAGAAAATATGGAGAAAACACATGAGGAACAATCATATTTTCCACCTGCTCCATCATATGAAGGTACTCTGTTATTGAACATTAATAATAGGGAAACCAATAATCCAAATTCGACTCATGAAATGCATTTTTAAACTGCAGAAAAGTTATTAAATCGTGGATATGCGGAGAATAAGCAGGCTGATAAACCAGTTGTAAGTTTTTTTTAACCATTGCATTCTATTGGCTGATAATAGTTGGAAAATAAAATGGAAATGTTCTTCTCAAACAGTCTTTTTGAAATGTTGATTGCATTTAGACAACTTGCCAAAAGGGTTATTTCAGTAGATTGGTCTTCCTCATACCCAAACTCTTAAGATTCTCTTATTATCATAGAGGAGTAACTTTTCCAATGATTTTATGAAGAATTTTGTCGAATGGAAATACTTCATATTCGAATCCTAAGATACAGTATATCTACCTGCTTCTATGATCATATTCTCAAAGCTTCACCTTATTGTTTAAACGTTTTTGTACGTAAGATAGAAATATAGTCATTGATATGTGGTGAAACTGATCTTTAATATGAAAGGCTTCTTTTTACACGTAATCATGGTCCGTTATATTCTGTCTTTTGCATTGGTCCTGAAATGGTGTCATCATGGTCCGTTATGTTCTGCCTTTGCATTGGTCCCGAAATTGTGAAACTTGTGTGTATGATTTTCAGAAAGGGTTAACTGTTATTGGAAACTTTTGTTTTTTATGTTGGCTGTTCTTGTTTGGTCTTTCTGACTACCACATTTTTATGAGCGTTTTAGTCTAGAAAACATTTACTTGCCAATTTACTGAGACAACATCATTGATTATGCATATGAATTCTCAGGTGGAAATGGCATCAGAGTTGGAAAAGATGTTTGACACTGTGATCCGACGAAAGGATGGTAAGCTCCTTACAGATTTCATTCTAGTTTTTGTGGTCTAATTCTGAATGATTACGATTCCCATATATACAGGAGAAACAAATTCACTTGCCAGTTTCTTTGTATCAAATCAGGTAAGAGAGAACCTGACATTATTCTTATATGGTTGGGAGACTCCATAACTCATTTGCGTAGTTGAATCTGTGGATGCTCTTTGCTCTTTTACAGGAAGACAGCATTGTGCCACGAGTTCAACCAAGCTCATGTTTATTTAAACTGACGCGACTCGAGGTTTGTTTGACATCATTGATATCCAAACTACACTTAATGCCATAAAATCTATAAGCCTTTGAAGAACGTACATCATTTAGAATAACCATCTCGCTTTCTTACATGTCTTGGCAGATGAGTAGGGTCCACAAACTTCTGAATAAAGAAGGCTGCGCAGGAAGGTTGCAGCATAAATGTCTCTCCTTTGTATCTATACGAGATTGAGCATAATCTTATGTACATTCTCAAAAGTAACCAAGATGATCTTTATCCCACACTCTTCTTTATGCGAGAGTTTCTGTCTCAATTGTGCTCTCATTTCTCTCCATTTACTCGCCTTTGTTACCTTCGAGAAGCAAATGTGGAAAAATGATTTTGTTGTTGCCCGTGGCTATGGTGCATTTTGTTTCCTAAAAGCAGGTACCTACGCAGCATTCAAGCTGGAGGGGGTAGTAAGCACATCAATTACAAGCTCCTAAAGCTCTGCATAAGAAGAGGTAATTATTCAGAAAACTATACTTAGTGAAGCTTTTAGAATCCAATATGAAGAGGTGATACTTACATGGACATGGAGGCGGCTCAACCAAAGGGTGATGCACTGGCCAGTATATAATCTTATGTTTTTTGCCACACCGACATAAAAATCAGGCTTTATATACGAATACATCATTTTGCTACATTAAAACAAGTAAGGAAGAAGATCCAATGACTTTGAGTGTTCTTTCTCTCATGCATGCAATCATTTAATTCATCCATCGAGGAATTGCCGTTGAAGAATTAGTCTTATAGTTAATCACAACCATTTGCATGCATTGCCAATCTATCTCTATGGGCTTTATTAGAGATCTTCTTTCCCCATTTGAAGGGCTTTGATGTCATCGTAGCAGCAGTTGCTTGTTGAGCAAGATGGTCTTTCCAGGTGACATATATATACATCTGCATCCACAAATTGATGCGCAAAGTAAATGTATAAATCAAACACAAACATATTTTCATGCTTTTTTACCGATTATTAATAAGATGATTGGATCATTATTTCACATTTTGTTGAAATTGCATGTAAATAACTAGATATATATTCTTCACCAAAGTAACCCATTCTTCACATACATTGGTAATATATAGTAGATGGTGTCTATAAGGAACTGGAAGTCACCAACAAGTCTTAGTGCTTGAAGTCAGGAATGTCAACATCCAACAAGCCAATGAAAGTTATCAACTGCTGTGATAGGCATATCATTCCAAAGTAGAGAAATTGCCTCTATTTATATGAGATACCGCTACAAGGTATATATATACTTAATTTACGAGGAATCACCGAGTAATACATATCAATTCTATGGTAGAAGCACTAAGAGACCAATGTCATGGGCCACACCTGTCTTAGTTATGCCAATACAGTTGTTTTGACACTCGAAAGTTAACATCAGGTTGTACACTATCGTGGAGTTCAAAACATAACATTTGGATGTTCGAGAGACTGACGCCAAGTTGCACATGTCCGATTGCCTAACGAAACACACTCTTTTGCCACTTTCGCGCATGTAAGAAGAGCCGAGATAAAAACAGCAATGGAAGCGAACGGGGAGCTTTACGGATGAGAGTTTATGCGAGGGGGTGCGAATGGGGATAAGATGGATGGTGACGCCCGTGACCATGAATGATGATGATGATGATGATGGTTATATGATGGTGACGGCGGCGATGACGATGACGACGACGCTGGTGATGGTGATGGTGATGAATGGGATCGATCCAATGGATCGGAGAGAAGCTGATATCCGGCACTGACCTGGCGAAGCCGAGAGCAAAGCATTTGCCAGAGTACGGAAGTGGAACTGTTACTGCGGGCGGTAAAAAGGCCCGCCTGTTTTTAGCAGTCGAGTCTCTGTCGGCAGCTGACGCCATTGACGTACTCGGATACGGAGATCTCGCTGGTCATCTCCGGGCAGGTGGAGAGAGAATCTAGAGAGAGGAGAGAGAAGGTAGGGAGGGGAGAGCAGGGAAGGGCTAGAGAGAGGAGAGAGAAGATAGGGAAGAGAGGGCTGGAGAGAGGAGGAGAGAAGGTAGAGAGAGGAGAGAGAAAGTAGAGAGAGTAGAGAGAAGGCAGAGAGAGGATATGAGATAGGGAAGAGAGGGCTGGAGAGAGAAGGAGAGAAGCTACAGAGAATCTAGAGAGAGGAGAGAGAAGCTAGAGAGGGAAGATAAGGAGGGCTGGAGAGAGGAGGAGAGAGAAGCTCGAGAGAATCTAGAGAGATGAGAGAGAAGCTAGAGAGAATCTAGAGAGGTGAGAGAGAAGCTAGAGAGAATCTAGAGAGATGAGAGAGAAGCTAGAGAGAATCTAGAGAGAGGGGAGAGAAGCTAGAGAGATGAGAGAGAGAGTCTAGAGAGAGGAGAGAGAATCTAGAGAGAGGAGAGAGAAGCTCGCGAGAGAGAGGGAGCCGACCAATGAGAGCTAGAGAGAGGAGAGATGGCGGGAGCCGACGAATGAGATCTAGAGAGAGAGTAGAGAGAGAGAGAGAAAGAGGGCGCTCTGGCCAATCGCTTCCCGCGCTATTTTGTTTGTCGGTTCCCTTTTGTTTTTGGCGCTTTCTTTTGTTTCGCGCGCGGTGGTTGAAAAGCGCGCCGGCCGGAAAGCGACCCCAAGCCGAAAAAACAAAAAGAAAAAGGTGGCGGGAAAAAAAAACAAAAGCGGCGCTGACGTCACGCCGCGCCACGTGGACCTATTGCGAGCCATTACGTCGCAAGCGCTTTATTTATTTTTTATTTTTTTAAATCGGACAAGTCAACCTCGAGAAAGAAGAATTTGCCTTTTTTTCTTCTCTTTTTGTTGGTTAATTTTCTTTTAATTTCGCCAAAGAAGGTGGGCCCCACTCGCCGTTCGGCCCAATCAGAGCGGGCCACGTGTCGGCCGCCCGCCAGCCCGCGTTCACACTAGAGCCGCGCTCACACTGGGTTGCCCCGGGGTTCTTTTTACGATCAGAGGAGATCGGATCGGAGATTTGAAGTGGCCTTCGGATATGGTTTCCGACGCTCGAGCTTGCAGTCTGCACGGGTGGGCAAGGGGACGATGCGGATCGAATGATCACGCCGATGTCTCATCTGGCTTTTGCTTCCGACATTGGCCAGAATCGGACGTCAGATAGTAGATGCTAATTATAGCCTAATCTGGCTTTTGCTTCCGACATTGGCCAGAATCAGACGTCAGATAACAGATGCTAATTATGGCCTGATCTGGCCTGGCTTCCGACACTGGTCAGAATCAGGCATCAGGATGCTGGTTATATATATAGCATGATACACTAGCTAGCTAGTTATGCATTTGTCTGGTGACGCCGTTGCTGGTTCCCAACAGTGATTAATCGATCGATCGATCCAAAGTGCGATCGGTTCACATTGCATGGCTGAAGGTTCACACTCTCATTGCCTTCATAATCGGGTATGGCACGATCGACAGCGACCGCTTTGATGGGCTCCTATCACATCTTTTCTCCGATTCGTTGTTTACGGGTCGACATCAAGAAAGAACAAGAACACTTCCTTTTTCTTTTTCTATTCATCAAAAGAAAACTCCTTGCATTAGTTGTAAATAATTGGCCACGGAATTGACCCGTTACGTCTGTTCAAGCAATACATGATGGTCCGAGACCAAAAGCTACCAGCTATATGCATCATCATCATCATCAGGTACATACAATCCGTTCATTGCTCGCTGCGTGGAACTGTAGTACACTAACAACAGTTGAGTTATCCCAAATGGTTTGCTCAAAGGCTAAGTAAGTAACAAGAGTTGATTTATAGAAAAGGTTATCTCAAAGATTGCTCAACGCTACGATGGTGGACACTTTGATGCTATCATTCATATATCCATTGTGCATTCTGTTTGGTTTTTTATCGCCAATAAACAAGTATTTCGATTATTGAACTCATATTGGCTACAAAGCATATATATAACCGACACCTGGTTAAGGGTTATAATCAACACAATAAACCAAATGAACATCTTGATGCATTATCGAGTATGTCACGTTATAGGTGATAGAAATAGAAAGTTAGGCGATAAATAACACCATCTTAGATCATGCCGTAGTTGCCTAAAACATTGCAGAATAGCACATTGCTTCAAAAACCATAGATATTTTTTCTTAATGGCTTTCTCCGACCCTACCTCAATGGCCTCATATCGAAATCGATGCGTGTTTACCTAATCAATCCAAATTTCTTGCACAACTTGCATAGGATGTACCCTTCGATTCTCAAGAGGGTTAGGACATCTAAATGCAGTTTGATTCACCACAAGACATAAACGAATCATACCCAAATGTTAGACAACCCAATCGATTGCCATTCGATGCGTGTCATGAATTCAGACGTTTGCATGAAATAATCAATCTTCATTCATCACTATGCCTGGATTTTAAAGAACCTTACAGGTGAGGCAAGGAGAGCTAGGCTCTCCTTGTCAGGTTTACAAGTCTGCCTTTTATGGCAGATTACAAGATAATGTTTTGTATTCAATTTTTTCTTTTGCCCCAAAGGGCGTGACTAGTGCAGTTAAAGACTGCGCAGATATGAATCCAATCTTTTCTATCTAATCTTCTCTAGCAGATCTGGAATATGTTGCTGATACAGGTTTTCTTTTCCTTTTCAGGCAACTCCGATCCCGATTCTACAAGCAGCGAAGGTTTCCTAATTCGAGCGGTGCCATTTCGGGGCTTATCATCAGGAGTGCATAGATTTTTTCATGCCATATGATAGCTTATTTTATTGGCTTTGATTGCGTTACTTGAACTCTAGAATCTGACTTTGCAGCTGGCTAGGCGTGCTCCATGCCGTCGTCGTCATCTTCTTTGTCAGGGGAAAGGCATGATCGGTTTCACACCCGCGGGCAAATGTCCGGAACGGGCCCTTCGTCGTTTTTTGCTCTTCTGCTTTGATGCATGTGGCCAATGGTTTCGCACACACGGAGCTGGTCCGATCGGCTTTTGCTTGGATGTGATGGGGGGAAGGAAGGGATAAGATTGTTTGTCCTCGTGGTTGGCTCCAGCGCCACCCGACGTATAACATCCATTCGTACATTGATGGCGTTGAAAAACGTCGCGATTTTAAATCCCCCAACAAACAAGAGATGGGTTCTCCAATATAATCAAAGGAAAATGGGGGCTGGGGCTTTCGGTACTGGGTACTAGTCGGGATAAAAGACAGTTGGATTTGGACCACTCGCTGTCCGCCTGAAAAATAAGGATCCGATTTTGTCACGAAAATTGTCATTCATTTCGAGCCAAAAGGCCTGCTTTTCTGAGAAGCCATCAGAAAAAGAGCCGGTAAAAGGCGAGGAAAAATTTCGGGGATGATTGGATCAGGGACAAGGGGCAGGAGCTTCAGCTGTGGCCCCCAGTCGGGATCTGGATCGCGACAATCCGGAGCTCCAGTAGAGCGCGCTCTGACATGCACCATCATCACCACCGCCATCACCACATCATCATCACATCATCATCAAATCATCCTCATCATCACCACTGCCATTACCATCATCATCGCCGTCGTCGTCATCGTCGTTGCCGTCGTCGTCATTGTCGTTGCTGTTACTACCACCGTCGTCATCATCACCACCACCACCACCATCATCATCACCATCATGATGATGATGTCATCATCACCACCACCACCACCACCACCACCACCATCATCATCATCATCATCATCATCATCAGCTGTTCTCCACAGGAGAGTTTATAGTCAAAGAGGTTCGGATCTCGCCTGATACGAGATCAGAACTTCTCACATTAGTGGCCCCAACAGAACTCAAAAGATGAATGAGGAGATCACTGTTTGCTATGCATGCATGCACACACACAATGTGTATGTTGCATGTGCATGCATGCATGCATGCATGTAAGCACATGCCCATGCATGCATGCATGTATGCACATGCCCATGCATGCATGGCATTCATTCTCCATATCTGCGCTTTTTTGCTCTTTTCTTTTCGGCTTCAAAATTCCTTCTTCTTCTTCTTCTTTCTTTCTTTCTTTCTTTCTTCCTTTCTTCTTCTTTCTTTCTTCTTCTTCTTCTTCTTCTTCTTCTTCTTCTTCTTCATCGCCATATCTGCTGTTGTCCCCTGCAGATCGCCCACCATACCATGTCCACGCTCTGCTCCACCGCCCCTCCCTCCCAATACAGCAGCCATGGCAACTTCAAGCTGTTCGGAGTCACCCTCACGGTCTTCAGGACGGGGTCTGCTCTCGATGACGATGCTGCTGCTGCTGCTGATGCTCCACCATCGCCATCGCCATCGCCATCGCCATGCTCCAAGTGCGCCGGACATGCTCTGTCTCTCCTCGCTCCTTGTTCTCCTTCCCCCTCCTCCTCCATCTCCCAGCTGCACCTAGTGCACCCGGCGGCGTCAGAGTTCGCTGCGGCTTCAGCAACTGGAGCAGGAGATCGATTCGAGGCACTACATTCTGCATCCCCGCTACTTCATCCTCCTCCTCCTCCTCCTCCTCCAGCCGCCTGTTTCCCTGACGCCTTCTTCCTGCAGAGCTCCGCCATGATGGGCGCGCGGGACAGGAAGAAAGGTACATACTTTCTGAGTGCTACAGTTGTGGCTTGCTATTGTCGATTTCCGATGACGAGCAGCTGCACGAAATATGGTGGGCGACTTCATGCCATGGATCCGGAGCCATGTTGCAGACAACACTGGCATGTGTGTGCAGGCATGAACAGTACATACAGTGCAGATGATGGGGGCAGGCATGAATCAAAGAAGAAGGAATGATTCAGGGAATGAAAGGGAATGAAGGGGGGGAATGAATCATATGGCTGTATGCAATGCGTATGGTGGGCGAGTATTGATGGATGGATTGATGGGATTGATGGATGAATTGATTTGATTGATGGATGGATCGATCGATCGATCCAACAACCGGTCGATCGATCGATCCAACAACCGGCCGATCGATCGATCCAACAACCGGTCGATCGATCGATCCAACAACCGGTCGATCGATATCCATCAATCTATCCAACAACCGATCGATCGATCCAACAACCGATCGATCCATGCATTCACCGATCGATCCATGCATTCACCGATCGATCGATCCAACAACCGATCGATCGATCGATCGATGGATTGATTGATTAATTGATCGATTGATCGATGGATGGTTGAATCGATCGAATTGAACGATCTGTTCCTGCAGGCGTGGCATGGAGCGAGGAGGAGCACCGCCTGTTCTTGATCGGGCTCCAGAAGCTCGGGAAGGGCGATTGGAGGGGCATCTCGCGGGGCTTCGTCACCAGCCGCACGCCCACGCAGGTCGCCAGCCACGCGCAGAAGTACTTCCTGCGCCACGCCAACCTGCAGCTGCACAGGCGCAAGCGCAGGTCCAGCCTCTTCGACATCATCTCCTCTTCTTCCTCTTCTTCTTCTTCCTCTTCCTCTTCCTCTTCCTCTTCTTCTTCTTCCTCTTCTTCTTCCTCTTCTTCTTCCTCTTCTTCCTCTTCGCCATCGCCATCGCCATCGCCGCCACCACCACCATCATCAACATCATTCTCGTCGTCCATGGTAAACCCTGAACCAACGTTCACAATCCAGAATGTATGTGTGTGTGTATGTATGTATGTATGTAATGTGGGTGTGTGTGCATCATCAAGCATTAGGGTTTAATCCAGTCTGTATGTATGTATGTATGTATGTATGTATGTGTGTGGGGGTGTGGGCATCATCAAACATTAGGGTTTAATCCAGTCTGTATGTATGTATGTATGTGGGTGTGCGTGTGTGCATCATCAAACATTAGGGTTTAATCCAATCTGTATGTACGTATGTGTGCATGCATGTATGGGTGTGTGCAAGCATCGATGTGCATGTGCGTGTGCATCACCGAACATTAGGGTTTTGTATGTATGGATGTATGCATGGATGCATGTATGTGTGTGCATCACCAGACTTTAGGGTTTAATCCAAGAACGTTTGTATAAGTGTCTGTATGTATGTTGGTATATATGTATGTGTGTGTGTGTGTGTGTGCATCGAACATTAGGGTTCAATCCAGTATGTATGTATGTGTGTGTGTGTGTGTGCACCACGAAAACATAATCCAAAATGTATGTGTGGATGTATGCATGCATGCATGTGTGTGTGGGTGCATCATCAAACACTAGGGTTTGATCTAGTATGTATGTATGTATGTGTGTGTGTGCATCATCAAACATTAGGGTTTAGCCCAGTATATATGTATGTATGTATGTGTGCGTGCATGTATGTATGTATGCATTGGGGTTTAGCCCAGTATGTATGTATGTATGTATGTGTGTGTGCATGTATGTATGTATGCATGCATGTGTGTATGTGGGCGCGTGTAACATCATCAAACACTAGGGTTTAGCCCAGTATGTATTTATGTATGTATGTGTGGACATCACCAAACATTAGGGGTTTAATCTAGAATGTATGTATGTGTGTGTGCATGCACAAACTTCTAATTACTTTGCAATTAGGGCTTAAAATTTTACCTAGATTGAGCCATTTAAACCAAGTTTAACCAGCTTGTAAACAGCAGTTGGGGCGTGGCTTGGCTTGACTCGGCTCAAACTCGAGACTTGTTAACCGGTTTCCGGCTTGGCTTGTCTCGGCGTAAGCTTCTAGTCGCAACTTGGTTTATCTGGCTTGGAGCCGTCAAGCCGATTAATTAAGCCTTGATCGGTTTTGGCTTAAACTGGCTTAAGTCTTAATCGTTTTGGCTTTAAACCAGCTTAAGTCTTAATCGGTTTGAAGCGGCTCAAGCTTGATTTTTTTTCGTAGACGGCTCACAGGCTAGAACGGTCTGGCTTTTGAGGTTTCCTAAACTGGTTAAGCCGAGCCGAGCAAATTGTTTGCCGAAACCTAGTCGTAAATGCAGTTCTTGATGATGACTATGATGATGATGATGCTGATGATGATGATGATGATGATGATGATGATGATGATGATGATGGTGGTGAAGGAGGATATTCAGCGCGATTCCCGTATGGATTCACACTACGTGGGCGGCCGTGCCCCGCCGCCGAGGATGTACTGGCGGCCAAGCGCGGCCGCGCTTCGTCGCCACTGCTCGCTCTTCCCGAGCTCCGCCATGTGCAATGATGGCGACGGTGATGATGGTGATGATGGTGATGGTGGCGATGATTCATATGATGCTGATCCTGCTGATGATCATAATGCATTCAAGATTGTTCTGCATCCCATCACGCCTTCCTCGTCGACTTCTGCACTGTCGCTCAGATGCCAGCAGCTCGAGCCGGAGACCGCGGTGGAGCTCTCAAGCCTCGACCTCAGCATTGGCTCCGGCCGATGACAAGCGCCGATTGGTGATGCCGATCGATTCCCTCTTTCTAACCTGGCTTAACCTGCGCTCCGACTGACTGACCATGAGGATCGATGATGTGACTCTTTTCTGGATCAGTTGGAATCATGTTCATAACAATGGTGATGGTGATGATGGCGGCGGCGATGATCGCGATGACGGCTGAATTGTGCTATCGTTGCCGTGGTGATGTTATGGCTTGAAAAAAGTCGGGAACCTGTGTCTCTGATCACCACCCCGCAGATGGAACCCGACTCGAGCTCGACGCCTTTTGCGACGAGCTGAGCTTTCGACTCGTGGCTTGGCCGATGTCAACGTAGGCTCCCAGAGTGCCCTTCAAACCACAGCTTCGTCGGGGGCATGATCGATCCAATTGTGTTTACTGTACAATGGCGCAAGCCTGACAGCTTCCGCTCGAGGCAAGCAGCTGCGCGAGTGGCAGAAAATCCGGCATTGTCTCCAGCTCTGCACAACGGGTCGAGCAGAGAAGGTCCCTCTTGCAGTAGATCGCATACATAGATATACATGTATACATTGAATGTAACATTCGCAATCTTCTGGGTTTGCAAACGCGAGTGTAAGTTTGCAAAACGTTTGCGAATGTCATGTGTTTTTTTGAGAATTTTTACTTTCTTATGGAGAAAAAGTAATTTTTATTTCTTCATAGTAAATTTTCCAGTCTGAAAAAAATTGGCTAGTTGTCGATGCAAGCTGACGTTGAACTGCCAAAATGTGATGCCAAATCTTAACAGAGTACTGAAAAAACCACACCTTTCGATGCGACGCCCAAATGTGATCATAAGTATCTTCTGAAGGGTTTTCCATTCCATGTGATTCTATTGGTTCTGTTTGTGGATCAAATGATCCATTTAGAACTATCATAACCAAGGACAATTATTTAGGGAATGTTGCATATTCTAACGGCCTTTGGTTATCTCTGAGTCACTCATAACTCCATTCTGATCCACCTCGTACGTCTCTTGAAAATGTCAATCAAAGAAATACTCCCCTCACTTGCATACAAGGTCATACATTGATCCATGGTATCTATATTTAGCCCTAAACCACCTTGTTGCTATATGGTAATGAACATAATCTGTTCGATGCACGGGTTGGAAAAGATCCACAAAAATGCAATATAACATAGTGCAGACAACAAGAACACATGACTAGGTACTAATGGCTTTGCATTTCCCCACAAAAACATCTTATTTCTCAAAGCTGATAATAAAAGTGGAGCATGTCATAAACTCTAGCACCAGGTCGATCCCAACTTGCGCAACTCCAAAATATCTGACAGTGGCTCCTCTTAGTGTGGATTGGAAATTAGGATTTCCAAGGTGGAGCATCCGTAAATCGAGTATGATTATGAGAGTTTTGTATTGGTTCATTAGCAATAATTGTTAGATGTTCTTTGCGAGCTTTCGAACCCATATAAATAATGCAGAGATAGCTTGGTTTGCGGGTTTGCCATCCTGCGCTTGTGCATGAGTTGTTAGATTAACCATGCCCAAGATAATCTACACGATTATCCATACAATATAATAATATTGGCTCTATCCAAATTATTCATATAAGGTAATGCTTACTATGACAATTTTTCATGCAAAGGTCATGGAATCGAATCTTGAAAAGAAAAACATTCCATGCCATCTGGAGCATTATAAGATATCTCCAATCCCAGTCTTAGTCCACTGTGGATGGGTACAGTTTTTCTGGAGCCAAATACATGTAGATGTGAATCGACCCTCTATGTAGGGTGTAGAGCTTGAGCAGTGCAAGCATGAAAGAGAAGAACAGATTGATGGTAAATCCGTTAATCTTCCATCTTGGAGCAGATTCTAATATTACTGTCGATTCGGAGGTTTGCAGCAAGCTAAGCAGAATATTGAATTCCCCCACTTATTCTCGCAATTCTCTTGACTGCTGCTCGGATTGAATCCTGAGCGATGGGATCGAACCATTAACTGCCGATTCCCACCTGGAAAAAACACAGTTGGCAAAGCAAGTCTTCATTTCAGGCTCTGCTTGCTGATTGAACTAGCTACAGACCCATACCATCATAATGGACATAATCGACATGCATACATACGGCATGTGTACAGATCAGACATAATCAACAGTGGACATACGCATCATCGCACATAGATATGAATGCATATACATAAGCGTATGCGTATACATACACATACACATGTAGATATTGACTATACGTATTCGTATGAGGTATTCGTATGTGTATTATTATTATTTATACAGAGACAGATACGTACACGTACACCTACATCTTCCACCTGTTCAGAGAGAAAGGGAAAGACAGATCGAGCTTCTTCAGGTGTTTCCACAGGTAGTCTTCAGATCCAGCTTCTTCAGGTGTTTCCACAGGTACAGTCGTCGTCTTCTTCTTCTTCTTCTTCTTCTGTACTCATTTTTCTGCATTTCTTTGAACGTTTTTGATTCTTTGTCGCAGGTTCCATACATTGCTTCTGCTGCCATGGCTGCTATCTTGGAGAAAATCGAGGACAAGATCAAGGACGCCCTTCACCTCGATGGCCATGACAAGGGGAAAGGGAAAGGCGAGGGCGTGAAAGACGGGAAGGCGAAAGAGAAGGACGGCAAAGACGAGAAGAAAGAGGACAAGGCCAAGGTTGAAGCACATGACGGGGAGAAGAAGAAGAAGGATGGCCATGGCGACGAGAGTGCAGTGAAGGAGAAGGATAAAAAGAAGGAGAAGGAGGAGGACAAAGATGAAGCGAAAGTGAAAGAGAAGAAGAAGAAGGAGAAGAAAAAGGACGATGACGATGAAGATGGCAAAGAGAAGGAGAAAGACAAAGAGAAGAAGAAGAAAGAGAAGAAGGACGATGACGACGAAGGCGAAGAGAAAGAGAAGAAGAAGAAGGATAAACATAAGAATGATGGTGACGGTGAAGCGAAAGAGAAGAAGCACAAAGATGAAGATAAGGAGAAGAAGAAGAAGGAGAAGAAGAAGAAAGAGGAGGATTCTGATGATGAATAAGAACCTGATCTCCTGTGTTTCCGTGGTACATTTTGCAGCATAAGTATATACAAAAAGCAGTTATCTATCTCTGCTAAAACAAAGGGGTTTGGATCTTCACTGAATCTCAGAATAATCCTCCATTAGATCCAGTTTGTTTTTCTCCAGAAGCGCGTTTTCTCTAGATCCATACACAGTCTCTTGCAGAAGTCATCTAAAATCTTCATACAAAAAAATGCTAATGGTTTTCACCGCTTCTTTACGCTGTCTGGTTCCTTTGAAAAAAGCTTGTGATTTTCCTGAAATCTGGCATGAGAACGGTTCTGATCTACATCATGATAGAACCTTCATCAGCTTTATGGTTACTTGTAATCTTTACTCTTTAGAAAGTGTGTAATCTCTTGCCAAAATCATCTGAATCTTCTCACAAAAAATGCTATTGGTTTCAGCACCTGTTTTTACGATGAACTGGTCTGATTGCATGGAAAAGCTTACGTACGGTTCTGATGAAATCTGTCATGAGAATGGTTGTGATCCGCATCATGATAGGCGGTATATCCTCCAAACCTTCATCAGGCCAATAGGCACTTGTAATCTTTTACTGAGTAAAAATGTATGAAATCTTTTGCTAAAATGATCTAAAGCTTCATAACAGTAAGTCATAATGTTTGTTTACTTTGTTTTCTCTTTTATTTTTTCAACTATGAGCCGGTTTGATTCCTTAGAAAAGTTTACGATTTTGCACATCTCCATCTAAATAGGGTTTCTGGTATGAATCTTCATCAGAAATAGATCGTTGGTTTCTGTTAAATCTCTACCTAGTCTGAATCTTTAGAAATCTGTATGCATTACGAAGATGCGGTCTCAAACCCCCCAAAATCTCTCAGATGTAATGGGTTTAGGGTTTAGTGATGAAGTTGTTTTATGAGGTTTTCAGAGATTCACTCAAAATGTATTTGAAATGGAGCAGGATCATATTCACTTTGGCAACTATTCATTCATTGACTCAAAGAGTTTTTTTTTTTTTTTTGTCTAGGTGAGCCCATAAACGGGAAGAATTCATGGAAAACATCTCTCATACATTCTTTCTTGTAACTTGCTTCATGGAGTTTTCGGTGGCAAGGCATTGTTGCACACTGGACTAGTCTCAAGAGGAGGGCATTCTTGCCTGATGCGGAATCAACTGATTGGTACATCGAATTCGCAGGGGCTATGGTACATCTCCAACTATATATGGCTGGAAATTCCATATATCTGAAAGGAATATGGAAGTGCAACCACTAAAGGAAGTTCTACAGGCTTGACCATTCATTTCAGCGTGAGGATCATGTGGCCTTTTCCTTTTCGCTTGCATTGCAAGTAATGGGCATAGGCAAAGACGTTTCCCCAAGGAGCCTATGATAGAGCTTTACATCTGACTATTTCAGAAAGAACTGTAGGCTTCTTGTCCCCATGTTTTTACACATCCTGTGATTGGCATCTTTTAAGCAATTTCTATGCATTACTCTTGGCTTGCTCATTTGATTATTTTCATGATGACAGATCGATTTGACTTCGCAAGAGCTGCTATGGAGTTTGCCTTCTCTTGATCCTCTAGGGCCATTTGTACTCATCCGGAAAAGCTAGATCGTGCTGCGCGCACTATTGATGAAAGGAAGACCCCAATCTTATGAATCTCTTATATATCTTATAAAATATCTTCTTATACAGAGAAAATTTACTCATCTCTTAGTTCAGAACCACAAAGGTTATACATATGATCGAGGAATTGAACAGCCCATACTATAACATTTGGCACTACCATGATCTGGCCAAGCCAAGCGAGTTTCTTTGCGAGGTGCATTGCACTTTGGTTGCACGTAGAGGTTCTTGGCATGTATAAAAGCCACGTTTTGCTGGGGGGGGGGACATTGAAGGCTAAGAATATATTTCTCCATGCCATCAGAGAGCTTCTTTGGATCTATCGTCACAGAGGTTAAAGTGTCTCATTAAAGATGCCTTTCAAAGTTGTTGAAAAGTCTGGAAAGGGCTCAAAAAGTTGCTTAGATTAACGTGGTGATTCCATCATCAATGGTAGAGCAATTGATAAAAACGGATGGTTAGCAGAGAGAAAGGCTCCTGCTCATGACTCGATATTGCCACCTCAATCCTAATTTCAGGTACCTTCTTGTGGAAGATCTTCGACTTTGTGTGAAGACTATCGAATACCATGAAGTTATGGAGACCCAATGGACCTTGACTTGATAATCCAAGTAGTAGGATACACTCTGTCTTGACGTAATTTGACTCGTCTATTAATTCAAGAGAGCACCGAGAATGTGTTATTTAAAATTTTTGGCTCTATCAAGTTCCATGTTGATCTCGGCTATGCCTTATTCATGTAGATTTACCATCTTGTACATAGATGACATGTTCATCAAATAACAAAGATAAAGCTTGAATGTTAAGCTTTGACTAAAGGGTGGAGCTTGATATGAGCACCTCGAACACAAAATGTAATAATACTACTTGGAGGATCCAAGTAATCCTCGTCTTGACTCGTTCAAAGCGAGAAGGATATTTATTTTGTCTTGAAGTGGGGGGTCTTGGGTTGAATCTTTTGAGAGTTGACCCTTTGGGGACTTTGGTGTTTTGACCTTCCCGTGAAATCTACAGCTCGAGGAGGAGTTGAGGAACGAAGGGGGGTCGAAGAAGAAGTGAGCAAAACGTGAACTTGGTTAAACGATAATTAATTGAATAACATGATTATGATTTGTCATTTAATGATAAGGATGACCAAAAGGAATTGCCCTCTAGATATCTAATATATCCCCACAAACAATGTATTTGCGTATCGTGATGGGTACCATACCCTCCCACAATCTTATCGAAAAATTTGTCAGAGAAAGTCCATAGATAATCCTTGTGAAATCTGACATGGCAAGGCTATTAGATGTCATCCTATAGATGCCTAAGGGGTATTTTGGTTGATCCAATGCTGAATAAAATTCGAGTTTCATCGATATTTTGGTAAAATAAGCCTTATGTATAATTAATAATAAAGATAATTTTGTGACAATTGTGGTTTAGAATTACGGGCTCTCTCATGATCGGCCGACGTTAAGAGCTAGCAGGAAAGTTGCCGCCATGCCGCTGATATCATCCTCATGATGCTCTCGATCATTTGCGCTATGTGTAACCTAATGCAAGTCAGAACACTGCAAAAAGCGATATATCAGAAAGCTCACGAGCGAAATGCATCGCACTGGGTGGTCAGAAGAAGCAAGACCAAGACAGGCAGGCGCATTCACATGTCTCCTCGAAAGTCTCCCTTGTATCGGCAAAGTACAAAAGAGGATTGTGTCATTGTCGACAATACACTGCCCTTTCACACAAGAAATGTCAAACCAAACGATGAAGACGATAGCGGTGACAGACGGTCATGCATGACATGTTGAATGACGTAAGGTGATGTGCGACGATCCAGGTGTCAGTCACACGGACATCTGCTACCCTGACGAGTCTGTAGGAAGATACATATATCTACACAGATGGAAGCTCCCTTTCACACCCTTATCCCCTCTTGGTCTAGTCTGGATAACAACAACAACAACAAAACAACCACAACAACCACAAAAACAGCAACAACAACCACAACCACAACCACAACCACAACCACAACCACAACAACAACAACCACAACAACAACAACAACAACAACAACAACAACAACAACAACAACAACAACAACAACAACAACACCAACCACAACCACAACCACAACCACAACAACAACAACCACAACAACAACAACAACAACAACAACAACAACAACAACAACAACAACAACAACAACAACAACACCAACCACAACCACAACCACAACCACAACAACAACAACCACAACAACAACAACAACAACAACAACAACAACAACAACA